>OU342734.1:353415829-353461825 GCA_910589765.1 Avena atlantica
AAGGAAGTTGCACCTTGGGTACTCCTCCGGCAGAGACGAGTCGGTGAGTTTTTATTGACAGAATGTATAGACTGAAAGAGGCCTTGATCAAAGTATAGATCTTGCCAGCAATTATATGCATGCCAAAGCTTTTATTTTTCATTTATTGCCCAGCAGATTTACATAGTCATTTATTCAAACACTGGCATCTTTTGTGAAGAAGGCACTGGATTTTATCAAATTAATTGAAAATGGTTACCTACTTGTTGTGTCTGATTTAGATGGAAAGCTGTTGTTCCATTTGCAATAGGATAGGCCCTTTGTTTTGCTTGTTTTGCAATAACATATATGAAATAAAAGACACCTTGTCATCAGTACATAGATGTGACAATAATAATATGTGAAGATTGCTCCCCCTTTTTGCGGTTCTTTATGTTCTTGAAAGTGTTTTACAACCTTTTATAATATGGTCTGATGTGTTAACATTAAAAAACTGAGTTTTATTTGAATTAAAATTTGTGTAGGTCGAAAATTGATAAGCATACAGAGATGAGTAGTGTTTAGATATACATGACAGTTATAAAATTGACAGTTCATTTTCATCATAGTAGATGATTTCATTTCCTTCCATTGCCTTAATCCATAATCAGTTATTTCTGGATGGAGGGAGTACCTCTTTTCAAACTTATTATACTCTTGCTCCTGTGAGCTAAAGAGTTGTTTATTTATTCAAACAGGAAGGGGAGCCAGAAGAAGGTGGGTACAAGAGGAAGGTGCACTTTGGGTACTCCTCCGACAGAGACGAGTCGGTAAGTTTTCTAACAGATGTATAGACTAAAAGAGGCCCTGATATAAGTAGAATCTTGCCAGCAATTATACATGTCAAGCTTTTATTTTTCATTTATTGCCCAGCTTTTATTTGTCATTTATTCAAACACTGGAATCTGTTCTAAAGAACACACTGCAATTTATCAAATATTAAATGGTGTCTCATTTAGATGGAAATTTGGTGTTCCATTTGTAGGAGGATAGGGCCCTTTGTTTTGCTTCTTTTTGCAATAGACAATATGCAAATCAAATACACCTTTCATCATACATAGATGTGACAGTAGTATATAATCTGTGAAGATTGCTCCCCTCTTTGGGGTTCTTTATGTTCTTGAAAGTGTTTTACAACCTTTGGTAATCCGTCTGATGTGTTAAAATTTACAAACTGAGTTCTATTTGAATTACAAGGTTGTGTAGGTTTAACTAGATAAGCATACAGAGACAATTAAAAAACTTAATTTTTGTTTTACAATAGCCCTATTATCTGGTAGAATCTTAAGCATAACATCAGAACGTATTGTCATGTGCTATGAAATATGTGAAATACTTTCAGATTCAGGGATTTAAATTGAATTGTTGCTGGACTAGTGGAACCTGACAATGCATTCAGAGATGAGTAGTGGTTAGATATCCATCATAAAGGATTTCATTTCCTTCCACTGCATTAATCCATAATTTCGATATAGTATTGAACTTATAAGTTTTACTTCCCATTAATATTTCTATTATAACCTGCCAATTTTTTTTATTTCCATATTAATTCTACCTCTTTCAAACTTGATCATGTCAGCTGAAGTGTTGTTTATTTATTCAAACAGGAAGGGGAGCCAGCATAAGGTGGCAAAGAGAAAGGTGCACCTTGGGTACTCCTCCGACAGAGACGAGGTCGTAAGTTTTCTACAGATGTATAGACTGAAAGAGGCCCTGATCTAAGTAGAATCTTGCCATTACATTTCAACATGTCAACCTTTATTTTCCCAGTTATTGCCCAGCTTTTATTTGTAATTTATTCAAACATTGGTATTTATTGTGAATAAGGCACTGGAATTTATCAAATATTAAATGAATGTGAATGTACCACCTAAGTGGGTCTCATTTAGACGGAAAGTTGGTGTTGCAATTGCAAGAGGATAGGGCCCTTTGTTTTGCCTTTTTTTTTTGCAACAGAGAATATGCAAATCAAAGATACCTTATCATCAGTATATAGATGTGACAGTAGTATGTAATATCTGTGATGATTGCTCCCCTCTTTGGGGTTCATTATCTTCTCGAAAGTGTTTTACAACCGTTTGTATTCTGTCTGATGTGTTAATATTAGAAGAACTGAATTTTATTTTAATTACATGATTGTGTAGATTGAAACTTGATAAGCATATAGGGATAATTGAACTGTTTTCATTATGATATAACTGCATTGCCAGCCATATTTTTTTTACTAATATGTAGTACACTTGGTGGTTTTTATTGATGAATTTGTTCTCCTCTGTTCAATGCATCTGGGTTGATTTTGTTAATGTATTATCCACCAGGGGGTGAAGGAAACGGGGTACATCTCCCAGCACAGGAAGCCACAGGTCACTCAGCATATTTTGGCCCGTCTAGGAGAAAGGACAGGTCCAGTCAATGGCTTATTCCTTTTCAGGTTATTGGGCAGTACGGGCACAGAAGGAATTTTCACAGTTCTGCATATAGCAAAGACTCTTCTCAGAAGAGAGTTTGAGTTTGTGCTGAACGATGCCTATGAAGCACAAGTGTTTGTGAGGGCCACTTCCACTGCTGATAATGATGTTCTTGAGAGTGCGTCTGCAAAGGAGAAAGCATTTAGTTTAGCTCACGCGGTTGTCAAGATTTACAAGATTGTTGAGCTCAATCTTGTGCCAAGGAAGGAGGACAAGCTATTGAACATGCCGTTGTGTACATATCCACAGGAATATGACCACCTGTCAGTTGATCGCATGCGTCAACTAAGTTACCCTACTGGATTTTCATGCCAGGGAGACCCAATTGAGAAATGGAAGAATCCTCATCTGTCAGAAACAACCATGAACATTCTTGGTGTGTCTGAGGGTACTCCAGCAGGCCTAACTAGAGTTGTTGTGAAGTACATGTTCCGTACTGGTACTATTTGCTATCCACTCAGCGTTGTTCCATCAGACTTTAGGTTCAAACATGCTGTTGATCAAGATGGGAGCCTGTACATGAAATTTGTCGACCCTGTCAACGCTGAAGCAATGGCAAGGAGGAATTACTTTGTTGATAGATTCATGATCAAGTTTTATCTTGTCAACAGTGTTACGAAGTGTAGCAAGTACTTTGACAAGGCAAAGACAAACAAGGTGCATACAGGAATCATCCCGATGACTCTTTCAAACCCATCCATACCTCGAACTGAAGAACAAGGATCATTTTCATGTTATCAAGATGTTTTAGTTTAAGAACTTATCTATTATGTTTGTTTATGGCCGCGGAAGATTTCAAACCTCTATCATTATGTTCCAGCACCCTAGATCTGTACAATATAATTTCGGGTCTCACCAGCTCTACAGAATATTTGTGTGTTCATTTGTGTTGGTCCTGGGAGAATACCTTTGGCATATGTGAGGCAATATGTGCTTAGCAGAATGTGATGTGCTGAAATTGTGTTCTCCCTCTGGTCCATATTAATGGACTCAACTTTATCTAAAATCGTATGTATCTAGTTAAGTATTTAGACTAGATGCAATCGTATCTAGGCAAAGTTGAGGCCATTAATATAAACCAGATGGAGTATGTTTTTTGTCAGTCCTACAAGGTGATTGTGGGAGGTGCTCTACCCAGACGATGATTAATTCGCATTCTGTGTCCAAGATCACAATTGGTTGCACGAAAGCATGCACTGTTCTTGGTTGTACAGATTCTTATCCCTGGTTTTCGTGTGGGCATCACATATGAGGCTACAACATGGTGTTATTAGATGGAATTAGATGCATCTCTGGTTTCTGGTTGCACCGGCTCATGATGAATCACAGTACACGCTAATGGTAGAAATGATGTGATTGGAACCCGATGGTATATTCTCTATGTTCCAGCACTGTCACTAGTTTGCATAACAGGTTCCAATCGTACACAAGGCACAACAAGTTAACATAACAGGTTCCAGCAGGTTCTACTAATAAGTACTTTCAGCAGGGTCTTCAGTTGTTATCAGCCCCACCATGATCAGATGCAGTCCACCATCACTATCTGGATTAAAGTCGAAGAGGATGATGTCTCCCTCTTCTATCTTGTACTCCCAAGACAACAGAAATAGTATATATTTTGGTCAAATTACCAGAATAAATTTAACAGAAATCATATAAATTCCACAAAAATCATATAAATTCAGCAAAAATCATAGAGATTCACGTAAGGTCATAACATGTCCCTTAGAAGGTTTCCGCACTGTATGCAACATTACATTAACATAAGAAAATGACATTCAGTAGTTGCCACTGCAAGTGAAATAAGAGTATATGGGAACGCGAGATGCTGGCACTCTTTTTCCCCTTTTGGCTCTTCCTGCTCGTCTTCCTCTGCTACCAGATGCTCCCCCAGGAGTAGCTAGAGATCTTGCACCTGCAGTAGCTGCAGTTCTTACAGCTGGTTGAGACCTTGCAGTTGAGGGGGCAGCTGCTGTTCCATGTGACGCAGGGGCAGATGGAGGGTTAGTGGCAGTTGCATCTATACCAATCCAGCTCTTGGAGTCTGTCATACATTTATTAAACTTTCTACCTTGCCTTCTTATCTCCACAACCTCTGAATCTTCCCCTTTGTTATTTTATGTGCAACGTATTCCACGTCACTCTCTGAATCTGACAGTATAATATATTTCACTTCACCATCTTGTCCTGGAGCTGCTGGATTTGGTTGCTCGTCATGGCCCGAAGCTGCTGGCATGGGATGATGATCTTGACCTAAAGATGAAAAAGCTGCACCTTGTGTACGATTCACCACTTGAGATAATACTGGTTCTGTCATTATCACATCATCTTCATCACTTTCTATTTGCACTGGTCTTTTATTGAATGATTTCTTCTGCCTCAGTGGGCAACATCTGGTTTCATACTCAGCAGGTTTAACTGCAGTTATGACAACAACATCTGGTTCTTCCTCTCCATCACTCAATTCCCATACTTCATCCTTGAAAGCAAACCTGATGCTACTATGCTTACTGTCTTCCTCACCGTGGTACTCAACGTACACATCAGCCACTCTCCCAGGGCGAACATAATGAGCCATCTCGACACAGCCAGTGTCATCATAGAGCAACACCAACCCATCCACAAGATCTTTCCCTGGAATAAGAAAATATAATTTTATCGTTTCCTTCGATGCCATGTGATCTTTAACAAATCCTTTGACTTCCTGCAGCGAAAGTTTTTTCCTCTCTATCTCTGAAAGCGCATCATCTCCTCCAACGTAGTCCAGATTTGGCCCCACTTTGATGAACTCCCCTCCGAAATGAAATCTCACCAACAAAATTTCCCTAGGGTCCATGAATTAGCTGAAATAAAAGTACAATGCGATAGAATTTAGGAGATCATAGTTAAATTCAACACAAAAATCAGCAAAATCAGAAAAAATCCACCCCTTTCCGTTAGCAAAACCACTCCCAACAATAGTAGCGGCAAACCCTATAAGTACTTGCGCAACTACGTTGTGTAGAAGAGGAGGGGGGTCAAGAACGTAACCTTCATTTACCTCGATTCGTCGCGTCGATCGTCGCAGCCTCCACGATGAACCGCCCACCGTCTTTGCCGTCGCCAGAGAAGGTATCAGCGAATCAGGGGTCACGGAGTATACAACATGAAGGCCGGCCCATTAGTGGCCAAAAGCTGACCTACAACGTAATTTGTGCATATAAAATCGTTCACACGGGGTATATCACAAATGCGTGATCTCGGGCATAAAACCACAGGCTATCATCGCTCGTACCACTATGATGTGCTAGCGTTGGTGTACTTACTCAAACATCATCATTATATAATAGTATAATAAGTACTCCCTCCGTCCAAAATAGATGTCTCAAATTTGTCAAAATTTGGATGAATCTAGACACTATTTAGTATATAGATTCATCCAAAATTTGAAAAACTTAAGACATCTATTCTAGAACGGAGGGAGTAATAAAAATGGGTAAGGTACGGTTTTCATGCCCTAAAAGGTTTCCACACCATGCTCAGGTTTTCACACCTTCCACCTTTACTCATAGCACTTTTAGAATGATGTATGGTAGCTTTCAGATTTATGCAAAGAATGCGAACATTGCGTGGGCTCTAGACCTATCTGAGTTGACTAGAAACACTATCAACATGTGGTTGTATGAGTTTCTAGCCAACCAATGGAGGTCTATAGCCCATGCAATGTTTTCATGGGCCCACACCTGCCACAAGTGTCTCATCATGTCTTGGCATAGCACTCTCATAATTAGATGTATCAACTAGGTAGGATCATGTTGGCCAAGTGGTGAGTCACACAACCAAAGGTTGATGAAGGAGTTTCTAGCCAACCCACCGAGATCTATAGCCCATGCAATGTTGACATGGGATAACATTTGCCACAAAGTGTCTCATCATGTCTTGGCATAGCAGTGTTATACTTAGATCTATCAACTAGGTAGGATCATGCTATCCAAGTGATGTCTCATACAACCACAAGTTGATGAAGGTGTTTCTAGACAGCCCACATCTGCCACAAGTGTGTGTCATGGCTTGGCATAGCACTCTCATACTTAGATGTATCAACTGGGTGGGATCATGTTGGCCAACTGCTGAGCCACACAACCACAAGTTGATGGTATTGTTTCTAGTTAACCCAGAGAGGTCTATAGCCAATGCAATGTTGGAATGGGCCCACATTTGCCACAAAGTGTCATATAAGTGTTATAGTAAGATCTATCAACTGGGTAGGATCATGTTGGCCAACTGCTGAGTCACACAACCACAAGTTAGTGAATGTGTTTCTAGACAGCTTAGATAGGTCTACATCCCATGCAATTTTGGCATGGGCCCACATCTGCCACAAGTGTGTGTCATGTCTTGGCATAGCATTCTCATTCTTAGATGTATCAACTGGGTGGGATCATGCTGGCCAAGTGCCGAGCCACACAACCACAAGTTTATGAAGGAGTTTCTAGCCAACCAAGAGATGTCTATAGCCCATGCAAACCACATTTTCCACAAAGTGTCTCATCATGTTTTGGCATAGCAGTGCTATACTTAGATCTATCAACTAGCTAGGATCTATCTAGCCCAGAGAGGTGTCTAGACCCCATGCAATGTTGGCATGGGCCCACATCTACCATAGTTGTGTGTGTCATGGCTGGGCATAGCAAAAGTATAGTTAGATCTAGCAAGTAGGTAGGATCATGTTGGTCAGGTGTGATGACTCATACAACAAGTTGGTGAAGGTGTTTCAATCTAGCCCAGAGAGGTCTAGACCCCATGTAATGTTGGCATGGCCGCACATTTGCCACAAGTGTGTGTCATGGCCTGGCATAGCACTCTTATAGCTACATCTATCAAGTGGGTGGGATCATGTTGGTCAGGTGTAGTGACTCACACAGCCACTAAGTTGATGATGGTGTTTCTAGCCAACCTAGAGAGGTCTAGATCCCATCCAATGTTGGCATGGGCCCACATCTACCATAGTTGTGTGTGGCATGGCTTGGCATAGCAAATTTATAGCTAGATCTAGCAAGTAGGTAGGATCATGTTGGTCAGGTGTGATGACTCATACAACAAGTTCATGAAGGTGTTTCTATCCAGCCCAGAGAGGTCTAGACCCCATGTAATGTTAGCATGGCCGCACATTTGCCACAAGTGTGTGTCATGGCCTGGCTAAGCACTCTTATAGCTACATCTATCAAGTGGGTGGGATCATGTTGGTCAGGTGTAGTGACTCACACGACCACTAAGTTTATGATGGTGTTTCTAGCCAACCCAGAGAGGTCTAGATCCCATCCAATGTTGGCATGGGCCCACATCTACCATAGTTGTGTGTGCCATGGCTTGGCATAGCAAATTTATAGCTAGATCTAGCAAGTAGGTAGGATCATGTTGGTCAGGTGTGATGACTCATACAACAAGTTGGGGAAGATGTTTCTATCCAGCCCACAGAGGTCTAGAGACGCAATGTAATGTTGGCATGGCCCCACATCTGCCACAAGCTAGTGTGTCATGGCTTGGCATAGCACTCTTATAGCTAGATCTATCAAGTGGGTGGGATAGATCATTTGGTTAGGTGTAGTGAATCACACAACCACTAAGTTGATGACGGCGGTTTCTAGCCAAACCAGAGAGGTCTAGATCACATGCAATGTTGGTATGGGCCCACATCTCCCACAGTTGTGTGTGTCATGGCTTGGCATAGCAAAATTATAGTTAGATCTATCAGGTGTGATGACAACAAGTTGGTGAAGGTGTTTCTATAAGTGTTATAATAAGATCTATCAACCGGGAAGGATCATGTTATACAAGTGATGACTCATGCAACCACAAGTTCATGAAGGTGTTTATAGGCAAATAATTACCCACAACAACATTGCATGGGATCTAAAATTAACCAATCTAAGTTGTCTAGAAACAACTGACCAAATTGTAGTAGTATGAGCCAACACTTGCTCAAACATGATCCCACCTAGTTGTTAATTATAATTAACTAAATAACTTCTATGATGCATACTTGTACCTCACATAGCCTCATCCCAACATTGCATGGGCTCTAGACTAATCTGAGTTGGCTAGAAACCCTTTCGCATTTTGCCTTTGTAATTGGTGTATTATTTGCCATAAAAATGTAACATTTGGAATATTGAAATAATAAGGTAGACCATAGTTTTTATCTCCATTGCGATTTGTAGAAAATAGATGGATCATACCAATCTATCTAATACTCCAAGAATTTTGGTGCGCATGAATAAACAACCATCTAAACAATTCAGTGTGCATGAACACGAACCAAAACTACATCTCACGAAGTAGCAGACACTCGTAAGGCATATATATAGATTAAACGAGGTTCCATCACAAACGACAAAATAACACCAGTTTCTGCAACAAATAGTTTCAACGATAACAACTAAAATTTATAGGGGACCAAAGAATTGGTAGCATAATCAAATCTTGGCCTTAGGATCGGCGTCGAGGGGCACCGTATCAGTGTTGACATACTTGAGCTTCTTATGTATGTTCATGCTTTTGTTGTCCCTGGCCTCCTTGTCATCTCCCATGTTGTCATACTCCTGGATTTATTAAATACGAATAAGTGAGAAAATTAATTTACATGAAATATAAATTCAAGCTTTCAAAAATTATTATCGTCATGAATAAAATCATATGTAAGGATTTGAATTATAAGATAAAATGGGCATGCATCTCATCTTGGCAATACATCGATTGGTATGTAACATGTATCCGAGAATTTTGAAAATATAAGATAAAGGGTATGCATCAAATGTGGAATCATCATATTGGTACTAATCTATATTAAGAAAAGTGTGCATCTAATCAACTTGCATGCATCTGATATGGTTACTACCAAGTGCATTACGTAGGCTGGTCCTAGTGGGAGTATCATAGCTAGTATCATGCATGCCATGTTGGCAAAAATCTGATGTGGCACAACAATTAATGAAGAAAGAGATTGTTAGAGTATCATAGGTAGATACCGTATCATAGCACGTAAAACTAGAAAATCCTTATATAAATAATTCTTGTACACAATTTTGTATTGAGATTCTATAAATCATTAAATGTAGTACTGGTATGATACCATGCATGATACTAGTATGATACTACCACTACGACCTGCCTTAGTTAGTACTACACAATAAAGATATGCCTTCATGAAAACAAGTGCAATAACTTTGATTACAAATTTATGGTTACGACCTACAAAAATAAGTTGGTACTTAATCACGTTGATTATAAAATTAGTATTCTATCATTACTAATAATTAAGTAATCTGATTAGATATGAATAAAATTACTAACACGCAGATCGAATCAATATACAATACAATGAAACCACCAACCCTATGCCTAGATCTCAGGCGCCTGATGTCATCCTAATATTTCTGCTAAAATTTCAGTTGCAACCTAGTTGCGACTCATTAAATTCTCAGTTACACCCTAGTTGCAACTCATGTGTAAATTTCACTTTGCACGAATCACGAGGTAAATCGAATGGTAAAAGAGGCGACTGAGACCTAAGAAGTTCTCGGGCGCCCGAGAACTAGCAAAAACGAAAATAAAATATGGCTAAATCAACTTGGTGGCGGATCAAATCAATCTGCAGCGAGAGCAAAACATACGAACAGTAATCAACTAACACTCTAACAGAGAAACAGCTTGTACTCGCCAGTGAACTTAACCTCGAACTCGTAGCATTCTCTAGGACCTCGAAGGTGGGCGACGTTTGCATCCGGGTACACCTCATAGTCCTCCTCGATGTTTGCATCCGGGTCGTAGTCCTCCTTGACGTTTGCATCCGGGTCGTAGTCCTCCTCCTTGAAATCGAAGATTTCCATGCGCTTCGCCTGCTTCTCGTCCCGATCTGCAGAGGGAGCCACAACATCGTCCTTCACCTGATCCTCGTGGTCACCGATGACTGTTGCGTCGGAATCCGGAGCAATTACGGCGGGGCCAGGAGAGTCCGGACTGCCCGGAGCAGCAGCGCCGACCCGTACAGCCACGACCGCCGCAGGGGCATCCTCTGATCCTCCACTTGGCTGCAGCCCCGGCTCATCACCACGGACTCGCTTCATGGCATACGAAGGGAGGAGGGTGGTATCGTGGTGTGCAGTCCTGCGGCCTGAGGAATTAGGGTTTTATCTCGATGAATGTGAGCGCTGGGCCAGGCCAACCGCACGCCCTACCGCTGGGACCTGGTAGCACCTCAGGGCATCTCCACTGGACCGACGCATCCCGTCTCAGCAAACTCGTCCACCGGGCCGACGCATCCCGTCCGTGCATCTCCACCGGGCCGACGCATCTCCCACCGTACAGCTCGTCCTGCCCGTTGGTGCCGCTGGCCCACCCGTGAGCCACCGCGGTGTTGATTCAGATGCGCGTAGAGGCGCCGATTCAGACGCAACCGCTGACCGGCGGCAGCCTGCGCCATCAATGGCGACGAGACTGCACACTGACTGCCTAGACACTTCAATGATGTATCCTCGGCCTCCGCGCCGGCATCCGATGCTGGCCCTTTTTAACTGGCCTTTTGCGGCCATTTTCTCCCCAAAGAACCACATCCTCTCGTCCTTCTCCTTTTCGTTCTCCACTACCTGTAGCTAGCCATGGCCGGCGGCGCTGGATCGACGGGAGGGCGTGGCGGCCGTGGACGTCGAGGGAGGCGTGGAGGACGCGGCTAAATCACCGCGCCACCACGCTCTCCCTCACCGCCGTCGTCGCCCGAATATTTCGACCTAGGCGCCCAGTTCGCCGTGGCCATCCACCTCGGCATGCCGCGTGACAGGCTGCTCCTGCCCCGCGGGTTCGTGTCGCTGATCGAAGACGAGCCGCCCCCGCTCGCCATGTTGCGGGCACGGCTTCAGGACAGGCAGGTACCCATTCGACCTGCAGTCCGGCCACCTCGGCCAGATGTACCTCTCCAACGGCTGGAAGCGCTTCGCCCGCTCGCACAAGATCGAAGCGGGCAACATCCTCGTCTTCAGGTACGACGGCGAAGGAAAGTTCGGCGTCAGCGTCTTCGACCACACCATGTGCCGTCACTGCTACCACTCCGACTTCTCCTCCGACTCCGATGAGTAGGCTAGGCTGTATGATGATGTTTCTTTTGGTTTACTAATGTTAGATTCAGATGCACGTAGAGGCACCGACTCAGACGTAATCGCTGACCGGCGGCAGCCTGCGCCATTAATGGCGACGAGACTGCACACTGACTGCCTAGACACTTCAATGTTGTATCCTCGGCCTCCGCGCCGGCATCCGATGCCGGCCCTTTTTAACTGGCCTTACGCGGCCATTTTCTCCCCACAGAACCACATCCTCTCATCCTTCTTCTTTTCGTTCTCCACTACCTGTAGCTAGCCATGGCCGGCGGCGCTGGATCGACGGGAGGGTGTGGCAGCCGTGGACGTCGAGGGAGGCGTGGAGGACGCGGCCAAATCACCGCGCCACCACGCTCTCCCTCACCACCGTCGTCGCCCGAAGATTTCGACCCAGGCGCCCAGTTCGCCGTGGCCATCCACCTCGGCATGCCGCGTGACAGGCTGCTCCTTTCCCGCGGGTTCGTGTCGCTGATCGAAGACGAGCCGCCCCCGCTCGCCATGCTGCGGGCAAACGGCTTCAGGACAGGCAGGTACCCAGTCGACCTGCAGTCCGACCACCTCGGCCAGATGTACCTCGGCAACGGCTGGGAGCGCTTCGCCCGCTCGCACAAGATCGAAGCGGGAAACATCCTCGTCTTCAGGTACGACGGCGAAGGAAAGTTCGGCGTCAGCGTCTTCGACCACACCATGTGCCGTCGCTGCTACCACTCCGACTCCTCCTCCGACTCTGATGAGTAGGCTAGGCTGTATGATGATGTTTCTTTTGGTTTACTAATGTTATTACTATTGATGTTAAAACAGCCGTTGGGTGGTCGGGAGACTTCTTTTCTTCCTCTCTGAACCCTCCTGTTTCCCTCGTCCACCTCCAACTCTTGGGCCGTCAGGCCCCTCCCCGCTCCTCTCCAGCGATGGCCGGCGTCGAGTCGGGTGAGGGTCCCTCCCTGTGGAGTTTCCCCTTGTGGATCAGAAGAAGCAGTAGAGTAGGCTTTTCTGGTTTTCCCCTTGTGGAGTTTGCCACTATGGCGTCTCAGGGTAGTACGGCGATCTCCGGCAGCCAGATCCGCCGCGTCCTGTGCTTCTTCTGCTTCGTTAAGCTCCATCGGTGGCAGGCGGTGTGGGTGGCGATCTGGAGAGGCCCTGTATTAATGCAGCCGTGACGTGGGCGCAGGAGTAGGATTTGGGCGCCTGCACGCCGAGTCTTACTTTTTTCTTCAATTAGGTAGTCGTTAATCTTGTTTTGAGTTCCAATTTGCTCCTAGCGATCTTGTTGTGTTGAATTATTGAGACAATGTGGAGTGTCCAAAATGTAAACAATTTGGCTAGAAAAATTAAGCAAAATATTGGTAAAATATAGTATATTCAAAAATATTAAAGAATTGTTTCTAAAAATTAGTTGAATTGTTAATCTAAAATAAAAAATATTGGAAAATTTTGAATTCCCTTTGTTTGCTTAATTCTAGAACCTTCTATGATGTATTCGAGTTTTAACTAACTAATATCGTCTGCTTAACTAAATATAGACTCAATGCTTCTTGGATTTAATTACTTTTTTGTGCTTAACCAATTTTAATACAACATAATGATGATATGTCACACTCAGTAGTTTGTCAATGTCTCAAGCGCACAACTAAATATAGTAAAACAAAAGCACATGAAATGCAACTGGGCCTGCCGTTTAGGGCGGATGCGCGTCAGCCGTTTAACAGGCCGGACCAACAGTGGCCCAGCCATGCATGTCGGGTTTTGCCAAATACCTAGTCTCCGTTCCTCCCCGAACAAACTATCCATCTTTGTGACACGGTGCCATGCCGTCATCGTTCTACTCCATCCGTGCCTCCATAGAAAGATAACTGCTCTCTCGCGGTAGATTTACCCGCCACACTCATCGTCAACAAGGATGACTGGCACCAAAGAGGTACCATACATGTTTGGTCTCTTCCTACCACTAAATTTCTCCTGATTAGTATTCTATCGTAGTGTCCCACTTGTTTTGACACAAATGGTTTGTGCGACCGTGGGGATATCTACATGACCAACTTTGATTTGACGTTTCAAGATGGATTTGTGGACACCACGGTATTCAGCTACCAATGAGTATATCATGTTGTTTATTTATTTCTTATTATGTGTTTGGCATATTTTGTTGTTTATTTGAGTATTAATGCGTGACATGCATGTAATTTTTGAAATTTTATGTGCATGTTTGATATTAAGAGTAATTTCTCTTTTTAGTCGTGTTAGTGTCTTGGACCTCAATATAAATTTGATGAAGTCTAGTATTATGAAAAGTTCGAACACAATAAACTGTATGATTATGGTTTGCACTGCATGGCTCTTAGCTCTTATACTGTTAAAAAACATCAAGATAAGTGACTCTTACACAGGCATATATATAATTTCATGACTCTTAGACCTTCTATGATGTGGTAATCTAATTTTAATCACATATTTGTTGTTAGGTCATCCCGTGCTACGTGAGAGCATGTTTCCTTATGCCATATTTAGTGCGCAAGGACGACACAGAGAGTTTCACTGTTGTTCTAAGGACCAAGGAGGACTTCGAATTTGATGTTGATGTCACAAACCAACCAGGTCTAACCTACATTAGTGGCAGAGCATGGAAGGAAGTTGCAATAATCTACAATATTCAAGTTGGTCAGAAAATGTACTTCACTGTGAACACCAAAGTTCCTTGGAATCGTGTCACAACTAGGAACCTCCCAGTCACCCATCCAAGTAGTGTTCCAACATAATTCATCTTGTACCAATAATATCATATTTTAGTGTAATCATTTTTACATTTAATATTCTCAAATCATAAATTGCAGAATATTTCCGACTCTCGCCTGAAAGACGTGGCATTGTTGATTCTATCAAGGCCACCAACGGAACCAAGATAAATTGGAGGATGATGAAGACAATCATAGAAACTGTAGATACTTTGGACTACAGTCTATCACGTTATTATGTTGGAGATTATGTACCAGGATCAACTGTAGCACTGGTCCATACCCTAAACTGTCGCAGCCAAACCAAACACCTGGTAATCATAAGCAACATGTTTCTTTGTTTTTAAGTTTATTGTGAATGTTAAACTGTTCTTATTTGGTACTCCCTCCGTTCACTAATATAAGATACTCCACCGTTCAGAAATATAAAACATTTTAGCTTTGTGAAAAGAATGTATCTAGATGTATTTTAGTGTATAGGTTCACTCGGAATCTATATACTCCCTCTGTCCTAAAATAGATGTCTCAAATTTGTCAAAATGTGGATGAATCTAGACACTATTTAGTATATGGATTCATTCAAGATTTGAAATACCTAAGACATCTATTCTTGGACAGAGGGAGTACAAAAGTTGTCTAGACAAATTTGTTTCACAAAGCTCGCTCTAACACGTCTTATATTTCTAAACGGAGGGAGTATTACTGAACGGAAAGGCTTATATTTCGTGAATGCATGTAGGGAGTATCATTTCTGTTACATTCCAAGTTTAACTGACATCTTCTTTTGGTGTCGTGCTACTTTTTTTTTAAATCATAAAATCCCAAAACGTCTTGTCCCAAATACGATGGACAAAGAAGGTGGCATGACCATTCTGTGTTATCCTCACACAATGGTGCAGGGTCATACACCATTTCAAACAAGGATGGCCATCTCTGTTTGAGTAGCTGGAAGAATTTCATGTTCAAGGATCCTAAACTTGGATTGGGTGTCAAGATGTTGTTCTTGCTGTACCAAGCCTACTATAAAGGAGCTTACTTGTTTGTTACCCGTTTTCCTGATGATGCCCTGTAGTTATTTTTCATATTGAATGTTGCACTTGCTCTGTTAGTGGACACCCGAATTATGTTATCCTATTTTCGTACCGTTTTCAATTTTTAAAGCCTACACGACATGTGTTCATACATCTACGTGAATGCTCGATTATTAAGTTCAAAATGCCATGTATACAAATAATTCTCCATGCCAACATACTCTGTTCCAAAATTTAAGACGTTTTAGTTTTGTGATCTGAATGTAAACGGAACGGAGGGACTATGAAGTACGGAAGTAAGAAAATAGGGAAAAATAGAAGAAAAATAAAAGGAAAATAATAAAATCGCATCTGGGCCCATTGTACAGCGCTAGCGGATGAGCGGAGTAGAGAGGATATGGGCCAACTCGTCAGCTGCCTACAAGGCGGCCCATGATTCTGCCGATGGAAGCGTCACGCGACGGCCTTTCTGGCTCAACATTAGTTTCCTATAAAACGCATAAATAGGTTTACTCGTCCCACCGCCGCGCTTATCCTCTCCTTTCGCCGCCGCCCCACGTCCATCTTCTCTCGACGTCTCTGCTCCCTTTCGTGACGTCGATCCGCCACCGTCTGTGAGCCCTAGACTCGCTATTGCTTGTACGTTTACATTAAATTTGTAGGCTAGCTCTGATTTTATTGTCTAGATGAACTACATAGTATACAATATATTAATTGTGTAGCTGATTTATGTAGATCTTTCACTATACATTATTTGTATTTATTGAACATATGCATCACTGATGTTTTTGACGTATGTACTAGTGTATGACGTGTGTAATGGATTTATATGATTATGGTATTGTTTTAGGAGACATAGCGTTGTGCGGAAAATGCAAGAGTGTGTGCGACTCCTTGACCTCGGGGTTATTATTTAGTGTCTTTATGCATAAAGAGTTTGAAGATTCATTGGTACGATACACACTATTTTTTCCTTACACTATTGCTATCTTGTAACCTTTGTTGGCGGCGCTCTACCTTTTTTTAAACGTGTGTATATTCTGTTAATTGTGCGTAGATTATTCCGTGCAATGCAAGGTTCATGTTCAATGAATATGTAGAAGAGAAGACTAGTGTGCGCTTTCTAGCACTTGGGCTTGCATATGACGTTGATATGGTGAAAGATAAGGCTTTGACCCGCATGGGTGGTGATGGATGAAAAGAATTCGTTAGACAGAACCATGTGTTTGGGGGAGACCAAATGATTGTGTTTTTGTTGGGAGGAAAAACACCGAGTATCAGTATTGTCTATTTCAGCGGTGGCGAGAAAGACCCGTATGACTCTACCATCATCTCCCAAGTATGCGAACTGAGCGAAGATAAGCATGGGCACCTCTTAAATATTATACATGCAGGAAGAACTATTCTTAGGGTCCCATTAGTAACCCGTTTAACACGCACCAATCTTGCGAAACACAACATGGTATGTTATCCTCGTACTCCCTCCGTCTCAAAATAGATGTCTCAATTTTGTCAAAAATTGTCAAAATTTGGACGGATCTAGACACAATTTAGTATATAGATTCATCCAAATTTAAACCTAAGACATCTATTTTGAGACGGAGGGGTAGTTATAATTATGTTATTCCTCCTTATATGTGCATAACTTGTGGCAATCGTCTCACATCGTTACTCTTTTGATTTCATCATCCACGACGGCATCACAGAAACTACCTAAAAAATTTGTTGCCGGCGTTAACATTCCCGAGGAAGGCTTGGTTGGGCTGCGGGTTGGAGATTTCGAAGTCAGCAACATTGCCTACACGATTGACAATGATGGCCGGCTGATATTCAACAAAAAGGCATGGAGGGATTTCCATACGAAAGAAGATGATCTACAAGTTGGACAAGCCTTGCTCATTACTCCTAGGACCACAAAACAAGTTGGCCTGAACATTATGTTTATCATCGACGTCATCTAGCTAGTTGTTTCTTAAGATTGATGCTTATTCGTTTGTAGTTGTCCTGAAACAATTATTTATCTATTTCGCCGCCATATGTAAGAACATTATTATTCCGACGAGCGATGTATACATCTTTAATATTCTCCCTTTGAACCTAGCAACGTATACATTTTTAATATTCTCTTCAAATATTCCTAATGTGTTACTATGAAATGTTGTAATTCCAAATTTATTCACAGCACAAACCTTGTCGTGATTACGTAAGTAACTTTCGATACACTAATAATGACTACTTTTGATGCACGAAGCCACGTGTAGACCCACACATGCACTGGTTAGCCACTCATAGTGGTTGTTTGGATACGGAAGTTTAGCTCCTAGTTTATGTAAAACGAGTTTTAAGCTGATTTTAGGAAAACCAGTTTTGCCAAAATTTCAGTTAAGAATAGGCACACTGAAATCCATGTTTGGTTCAGGAAATTGTAAAATTGGTTTTTGGATGGAGGCAGGGACGCGAGACTGACATGACAATTAATGGCGATAGCGATGACATGAGAGAATTAACAGCGACAAAGCTTCAGAGCAGCGGAAAGACTCTCAAGGCGGCCACCGTCGTGAACACCAGCGCGCCGGCAGCAACGCTAATACATATGTCGTTGACACACCTACACGATTGCATCCCGGAGCACCGGCAATCCTGGACGTGATGGCGACCCCGAAGGAAATCACGATGCAGCTTTCCTGGTTTGTGGCAGCGCGTCCTCCTCAAGCAACGCCATGTTCCCGGCGTCAGCGTGAGCTCTGCGTCCGGCGGCGGCGCGTTCGATGACGGTGGCGCTGGTGCATAACACGTCTTCCTACCCATGTTCCTCGTCAGCGTGAGCTCTTCGTCCAGCGATGTCTTCGCGTCGGCCTTGCCTGGCCAGCTCGCCATGTACGTTTGCCTATGAAGTCTCCAGCCAAGGGTCGTCCGGCGAACCTGGAGGTAAACTTCGGTGTAGTCTCTGCTGGCTTTGTGGAAACCATTTTTACTTATTCCCGTTTGGGGGGCCGAAGCCAAACAGAGTTTTAGTCTGTTACACAGTTATGCGAGGATAAGGGAAACGAGTTCTCTAAAACGGAGTATCCAAACATGGCCTACTCTTTAGAAGCATACATAGACACGATTGCCTGATTGCACAATTGGAGGCCGACAGGCATACAGACTGGCCTAAACCCTAAACCCCACAGGCCTCACCCACCCACCACGCACACACCCCACATTGTACGTGCGCACAAAAAGGCACATCTTACCAGAGGGATTTTCTTGTTCGATCGCCTCGACTCCGCCCATCGCCGCCAACGACGAGATTTGAATTATTTTCTTCCTATCCTACGTGAGAGCTATATCGAGTACACATTTTTGAGTAGCTGAATAATCGCAGCACACGCACTACCGTTGCAGGTATTTTTGTACGCACTGTGGATTTATCTACAGTATTACTAGTTCTAAGTTCAGCAGAACTTCGATTAGAGCTCGATCCATATGGATCCGTTTGTTTAGTTGTTAGATTTTCCGTCCAAGGGTAGTCGCCATTATGTCGAAGAATTGTTAGTGGATCTTCGCTAGTAATTCCAGTTGTTGGGCTCTGTTTGAGGGAGGTAAATCGTTTGGCATGATGTTGCCTATTAATTCTACTGTAATTTTATTGTGTTAATTGGTTCTGTGTGTTAGACATCGCATCTCAGGCCTACATGCGGGGTTGAGATGCAATTTAGCTGGTTTGGTGTTTTAAAACGAATGATGTATAGAAGTCCCTTTTGACAAAAGAAACAAGACGTTTGATTCTCCTGTTGTTATTCAATTTAGCTGGTTATGTGTAATATTGTTCATATATGTTCGCAATAAAAGGTCTATAAACACATGCACTACAGAAAAACTATGTGTGTAAACTCTTTATTTGTAATTGTATATATGTGTAAACATTTTTAAAATCCCGCTCTCGATTTATCGTTAGTTAGGCACGTCCAGAGATCGATTTACCTAACATGGTGTAGTATAATGTACTCTTAGTGTTATCCATCTTATAGTCTATGTGTGTTATGAATAGTACTATTTCTTTGGATACCAACAAAACACCTAAATAAATATAGTTATTTTTCAACAGAATGAACGAAATCGGAGAAATGTGTTGTCCTGTTGAGAAGTGGTGTCATTTCGGAAAAGTATGACACCGGCACAAAGTGCCAAAATTGGAGAAACCGACTTGCAGTGCATGCTTGAGATTCCCCCAGTGAAGTCAAGATGTCTGGTGATCAAATTTATGACACAAAAATTTGATCCAAAGACAGAAAAATTTAATGTACGCAAGAATGATGGTGAAATATCCCTTACGGGAGTGGACGTTGAGTGCATCTATGGTTTAAAAAATCATGGATTGGATATATCGGACATTCTTTATGAGGAAGCTGATGACGCAAAGAACCGTTTACCTGATAGCTTTGTAAGCAAAAAGACAGGTAATCTTGTAATTAATGACCTAATCGCTGACGTTATCAAGGATAAAGTTGCGGATGACGACTTTATTCGCAAGGTGGTTCTGGTTCTGATTGGGATAGTCCTTGTCCCACAGAACTAGAAGATCGTCCCAAAACAATACTATGCACTGGTAGAAAATGTGGGTCGCATTAAAAAGCTGAATTTCAATGAGTATGTACGGACATACCTCATTTCTAGCCTAAAACAAATAGGCAACGCATATGAAGCGAAGCAATGGCCGACAGGCAGCACCATCTTGTTACAGGTAAATTCCATTCTCAACTTACATACTTTCTCCGATTCAAACTAATTGACTTGGTTTTGTCTAGATTTGGATATATCTAGCACTAAAACATGTCTAGATACATCCAAATCTAGACAAATCTGAGTTAAATAATTTGAATCGGAGGGAGTATATAATTATCTACAATATATTTTACTTTGTTTTAATCTAATTTTGTTGTGATATTTGAAGTATCTATACTATGAGAAGATACTCCCAGATAGCGCCGAGTATACGTCTAGAAGGCCATTGATGAGCAACTGGATGGAAGATGCGGCTTCGGCGAGAGACGCCTTAGAATTAAAGGGCCGTGCTTTGGGGAAGGTACGTAAATACAAGTGATATCGTGGCTTATTTTTTGTTCTGCTAACGGTTCTAGGTTGTCAATATTAATTGGTTTATATACACATATCTTGAAGATTGACAATGACATAACTCAACAGCATCGAGACGAGGTTCTCGATACACCTGAAATTGCATCTGGTAAGAAACGTAGTAGAGGGCCCTACAGGAAGAAGGAAGGAGGTTCTACATCCAGTAGGGCTAAAGGAATGAGAGAAGTCATGTTGGAACAGATGACGAACAAACTAACAGAGCATATTGATAGAACAACCGAAGAAACCTTTGATAGAAAGATGGAGGTCTTCACAGAAGCTTGTGCTAAGGTGATACACCCTATGTGTCATCTGCTCTGAGTTAAACAAATGCTTTTTTTTAATATGACATGATGATTCATTTATTTTCAATCTTGCAGAAACTTCTTGTTATGATGAACGCGACAGGAGTCGCGTACAGACCTTCTAAAGAAAAAATGTCTGATAATGACAATAAAGAGGAGGAGATAGATAAGGAGGTAGAGAAGAAGGTAGAGAATGGTGCAGGAATCGCCTCTACTAACACCAAATATATGCCAAAAGTTTTCATGGAACGTCTAGACACCTCAGAAAATAACTCCTTTAACATTGCACATGACTCTAATTTAAAGAAGGATTCAAATAGTAAGGAGAAAGAGGTTGAAGGTGACATATTCATATCACCCACAGACAAGAAGGAAAGGAATGCTACTGATGCTTGCCACACCGTACCATCGAAACTCGGCAGTACCCAAGCGTCACCAATACTAATTGATGGTAGGGGTCCTTCACCGACGCAACCGGACCCAGAGCCGATTCCATTAGAAGCATTCACAGCTGCATTGCAAAAGGGGCGGGGAGGAAAAAAGGTGAGGTAGGAGACACTCTGTTGAATGGATCGTCATCTGACTCGTTTAATAGCCTACATACCATTGGCGAGAAGCGCAAGCTCAGGTCGGCGGACAAAAAGGGTAAAAAACCAAAAAATGATGTTAGAAAAGGTAGTGCAACATCATTGAATTTCATAGTTGTGTATAAAACAGTTACATGCACGTATTAAATATTTATTTCTGTGTATGCAGGTCTTTTCAAAGACCCAGAAATCCTGGACAATTTGACACCGCAACAAATAGATGCTGCAGTGTTGTAAGTTCAAACAGCAAGAAATAATAAAGATTTTAAGAGTCTATGTGTCTATGATAACAAGGCCGACACTCAGGTCCCTGCCCACCACATTATTGAGATCCTTGATAAAGTATGGCTGGTGGCAATGTATGTCCAAGTTTTGTTATTTTATGCAACTAAGAAGGATCGTTTGTCACACGGTATTAAATTTTTCTGTAGGTTATAGGTGCTTACATGGCAGAATTGTCTCTTCGACTGGGGGATGACCAAAAATTGTGCCCTGCGTATAGGGAAAATGATCTAATACGTACTCCACCAAGAAGAAAAACTAGATCCCAGCATAAGAAAGTGGCCTTGGAAAAAATTCAGAAATGGCTAATGATATATCAGGATGCTTTGAAAGATGCATGGAAGAATACTTCCGTGCTGATAAGGTAAGTACTATTTGTACAAGAAAATGCAGGGTATAAACTAGATTATGTAATGTGATAACACTTGTCTCTTTTTGGTAGGCATATTTCGTGTTGAGTATAAACGATTGCCACTGGTGCTGTGTCGTCCTGAATAGACCAAAGAAGATATTTCAAGTGCTCGACTCTCTATTTGAATTTAAAAGGGTCCAGAAAAATGTCAAAGCTCTGGTATGTTTTATCTCTATACATTTAGCGACGATATGGTTACTCCAAGCATTACACTAAACCTCTTTGTTTCATAGAGAGAGAAAATTTCAAAAGACATAGAAGTGGCTAACAAATTTACGGATGGTAAGTTTGATGATGTTTCCAATTGGGAGATCGTAAGCTGCGAAACACCACGGCAAAATGATGCGTGAGTTTCTGATTGAACTAATGTCATTTCTTTTGATGTGTTAGTACTGTTATTCAAATTTAGATTAATTATGATCAGAAACTCGTGTGGAATGTTCGTGATACGCTGTATGGAGCACTTTGACGGAGATAAATTCACAGATGTAGTCTCGCAGGTATTCAAAATTTATATTTGGCATTTGCATATTTATATACACTAGCATGTGACCTTATTAACCCTGCTAATATTGTGTTACAGGAAAGGATAAATGATTCTAGGAGACGTACTGTTGCAGAAATTATTCTGTCGAAGACAAACAAACTCGAAAAGGTAAAAAGCAGAGTTCTTGAGATCGCGGAGCTGCTGGCAGATTCTTGAAAACTCAAGAAACAAAAATTCGTACTACCGATTCCCTGGCGAATGTTGGTATACCATTAAACAATTTACGCAAAGTTGGGTTGTTTGATTGCTAAACAGTTCGCGCATGGCGCTGTGTTTTTGTCAGAAGAATGTTTCATTACCGTGGTGTTGTTGTTTGTCTTAATTTACGATTGTAATATAAAGTTTGGGTTAGTTGTTTATGTTCGCCAATTTGTGGATTTGATGAGCAATGTTTATAGGCCTAGTTGTAGTGCGTATGCTTAAAATACAACGCTCGTCAAAATAGTAATGGACCAGACATATAAATGAATGGGATTTACATTATACAATTTCAAAATATAAGAGTTTTTAGCTTTGTGAAGCAAATGTATCTAGACTTGTTTTAGGATGTAGGTTCACTCAACTTTGGGGTGAATCTAGATTCATTTTCTTCAGAAACCTGAAACATCTTATATTTTGTAGTGTAAGTGCAAACCAAACTTTGTTAGCATGTACAGTGTTCGATGCGTATGACGCGCTCATCTGGCATCCCGTCCTGATGCAGCCACCAGCCCTAAACATCACGGGACCCACCACATATTCACCTCATCATTACCTTTAGAAAGGGGGGAACAACAACCCGAGCCGCCATTGCCTTCCATTTCTTTCTCTTCTTCGGGTGCCTTTCTTCAATCCCGCAATGCCAGTGATAGATGTCGAACTCCAGTACAACCTCCGTCCCCTCATGGCCGTGGTATGGGGCAGTGCAGATGATGAGGTGCCCTGACTGCCCACGCATCGCGCCATTGAAACGATTGGTCACTAAGAACGAGGAAAATGGCAACTGTGGGTGCGAATTTGTGAAATGCGAGAGCAAGCCAGAGGAGGGGAAGGTTAGATCTGAGTTCTTCAAGTCAATTTGTTGATTTTGTTTGCCAATTTTGGTTCTTCCCCCAATTTGGGATTTGAATCAGGGTTCATCTACCCATCCGATTTCAGGATCTGAAGAATTGTAGGCATTTTGAGTGGATGGATGAGTACATTGAGAGGATTAAACTAGAGGGCGCACTTGATTGGAAGGGGGTGCATCGATTGAGCTCAGTTACCCTCATAAGGTCGAGAGCTTGGTCTCTGAAATCGTTTCTACGACGGGTGATGCAGAAGTTAAGGGAGAACTGAAGAAACTCAACAAGCAGTTAAGGCAGATTATCGATCTCAACAAGCAGGCGAACATGATGAATGCTGTATTTTATTTTTGTGCAGTTGCTCTTGGGTTGGTCTATCTGCTGATCATTAAGCAGTAGACAATGTAATAAGTGTATCAGTTAGCTTCCTCATGCTTTGCACGCCATGAATAAAAAGCATCACGAATTTGCCAAGTTTTCTCCGTTTGCTTCTCTTTATGCACATGTTCATGTAACAAAATACTCCCTTTGTCACAAAATAGATGTCTTAGGTTTTTCAAAATTTGGATGAATCTATATACTAAATAGTGTCTAGATTCATTCAATTTTTGACATATTTGAGATATCTATTTTGAGACAGAGGGAGTAGATAAAAACATTTTGTAAGCTGGTTCTTGCTTTTCATACATGGCTTGGCAATATCACTCTTATACTTAGATGTATCAACTGGGTGGGATCATGTTGGCCAAGTGTCGAGTCACAAAACCACAAATTGATTATGGTATTTCTAGCCAACCGAGAGAGGTCATCATAATTTCTTGGCATATAGTGTTATACTAAGATCTATTAACTAGGTAGATATTTCTCAAAAAAAATTAACTAGGTAGGATTATGTTGGCCAAGTGTTGACTCATTTACAACAACAAGTTGATAAAGGAGTTTCTGGCCAGCCCATGAAATGTTGGCATGCGCGCCCACATTTGGCGCAAAGTGTCTCATCATGTCTAGGCATAGCAGTCTTATACTTAGATCTATAAAGTAGGTAGGACCATATTGGCCAAGTATTGACTCATATGCTACAAGTGTGTGTCATAGCACTCTTATTCCAATAATACAATCGGCTTGCTGTCTATAAGGTTATTTATAGTTAGTTTATAGTCAAGTAGTACAATAGTTATCTTCAAAGATCTACTACTTTATATATATGGCCCACTCACATACTCACATAGTGTCTAGGAGCACGCGCAAGAGCTGGCTATTGCATGAGAGCCCATCTCTTTTATCTCACCTTTTCTCTCCCATCCAACTAAGCAAAACAATACTAGTTTAAGCCTTATAGCCGGCTGACTAGGACTTATTGTACTTGCTCTAAGAGCCCATCTCTCTTCTCTCTTCTCTCACCTCTTCTCTCTCATCCAACTAAGCAAAACAATACTAGTTTAACTCTTATAGTCAGCTGACTAAAATTTATTGTACTTGCTCTTAGATATCAACTCGTTAGGATCATGTTGGCCAAGTGTTGAGTCACACAACCACAAGTTGATGAAGGAGTCTCTAGCCAACCCAAAGAAGCCTATAGCATTGGAGTGAATCTACGTGATGAACTGACCCCACCTGTGGGCCAGTCCTGAGATTTCAGGGCCCCGGGGCGAAACTAAAATTTTGGGCCTCCTTCCTAATTTTTTTTGATATACAAGAATGAAATGATGAAGAATAAATACTTCAAGTATACCCATTTGCAATATTCATATAAAAATGAAAATGTTTACATATTACCTTCAAAAATTCTCCGTGTATTCCTAGAAGCGAAGTCGGTGATAATAAAATCAATATCAATCTCGTCCAATAACTTCTCGATGCCGGATCATAAATAATCACACTAATTGGTTCCTCATCAACACTAGCAAATTTTGTAGGAGATGAATCAAATGCGTTATCATGATCACTTACATTGTTATTACCCGCGTTGATGTCATCGTTCTCCTCTGTACCGATATCATCCTCTAGATCAATATTACTATGTTACTCAGCAAGAACTACTACCTCCCTTTCGGTTTACAAGTCTTGCGCGTACTTCTATGTCGCCAAATTGAGCAACTTAGTATCAGGTATATTATAAAATGTATATCATCGAAAACTTTAGACTTTATATTTTACTTTTCTTAGCACCGGAATAAGGTGCCATAACCAATTAACTACACTAAAAATATAAATAAGAACAACTATTAGAACAAAAATTAGGGGCAACGTTAGACTATAGAAGACTGAGATCATAAATTCAGAATTCGAACCTATAGATGTTGAACGGCCAAAGCGAGACGAGAGATAGGCCACAGACAGAGGCAGAGGGCGACGGGGCGATAGGCGACGATCGACCGATAGGTGGCGGCTTGCTGCTTTCCGCGTGCGGACCTTCCTACAATCGACAACGCAGTGTTGAGTCGAGGTTGAGACAGGAACCGTGGTGCAGCGTGCCTTCATACGATACAATCAAAGAGGATAGCTGATCTAATCGCAGGTTAGGTACGTGATGTCGTGATGGACTCCAAATTTGAAACGTATGTGTATGTCCAGCAAAGTAGAGCGCTCAATCTAGCCTAATAGAAAACTCAAAATTGCTATTTTTTTATCTTTTTAAGATCTATTATAGCCTATATATGCAGCACATATCTGGGGAGGGCCCCCAAAATTTTGGGCCCGGGGCGGCTGCCCCTCCGGTCCCCCCAAGGGCCGGCCCTGTGACCTGTCAGCGCGGTTAGCCGACGTCCTTATACATTACAAGAAAAGAAAATCGCCAGTTCCTCGACCGCATAGTGGCAGTTCCTGCCGTCTCCTCGCCTCCTTGTTCCAGCGTAGTGCTTCCCTCTTCGACTCCTCCTATCCTTGTTCTTCTCCTCGTCATCTCCTGGTCTTCTTTATTCCTCGATAGGAAGGCATGGCGAGCAGCCGACTGAAGGTGAACTGGTCCGATCTCCCGGCCGACGGACCACTTGCCAAGATCGGCGAATCCTTCCTGGAGAACGAGGAGTACGTCGATGCCTACACTGCTTGTTGGAGAGTCTGCGGCGATTGGTGCCGCGCGTTAAAAGAACCCGAGTTCCATCTCAACAACTGGATCCTGGTATATCACACACTTTCAGACGTCGGCGACTTCACGTTCCTCAACCTCGCCACAGGTCGTTGCTTCACGACGAATCTAATGGAAGTTCAGCGCAGGTTCACAATTCATCCGATCAACATTCATTTGTTATTATGATACAAAGTTATTCTTAAACATGCATGTTTAATTGTGTACTTCCTCCGTCCACAAATAAGTGTACTTCTAGCCTTGTCCTAAGTCAAATTTACTACGTTTGACTAACTTTTTAGAACAATGTACTAACATTTATGACACTAAATTGATATCTTTAGATTTATTTTTAAATCTGATTTTATAATATGTCAATTTAATGTAATATATGTTCCTATATTTCTCTATAAAGTTGGTCAAATTTGGTTATGTTTGACTTAGGCAAAAGCTAGATGTACACTTATTTGCGGACGGAGGGAGTAGGTTCTTAAACATGCATGTTCTTGAACATTCTTAAGCAAAGTTTAATTGTATAGGTTCACTCATTTAGGATATATATATCTAGTACATTTTGAAATATCTAGAAGCTCTGTCTTATATTAGTGAACAAAGAGAGTATTTTCCATTGTACATATATCTTAGGGCTAACTGTTCTCTTCATCAAAAGGTTCTACTTCATCGGTGTTTATCGTGGCGTCGTCGTTATTGCTCAGAGGGAAGAGCCGCACAAGATTCGCCTTCTGAACCCACTCACCCGTAAGTTCAACACTGAGTTTCAGGCGCAGATACCATAAAATCTTGTGGCATCTGTAGCCGTCACGAAGTCCCCCATGATGGTGTTTGTTTCCACACATTATGAGAATTCTATTGCTTGGGCCGATGAGGCCACCCCGACAGGGGATTTCAATGGAGTATTTGGAGAAGGAATTTATCCGTCCGACGTGCGATGCATTACCCCATTCCGTGGTGAAGTGTATGCAGTACAGGATGGTGGAGACATCGTGTCGACCAACATCCAGGTGGAGCAGCGCGCGAGCACAGTCAAGATGGCCAGAATAATTTCAGGTCCAGTCTTTGAAAAGATACGCGGAGCCTACAAGTTCTACCTTGTGGAGTCAGAAGGTGATCTGCTTCTTGTGTTGGGTGGGGTTTTGCCGAAGGTCAACCGGTGCTTTACCGGGTGGACACGGAGAAACGTTGTCTCGAGGCTGTAGGTGACATTGGCAGCCGTGCCTTCTTCGTTCATTTTAACCGGTCGATCTCCGTCGACACTAGAGTGCACCCTAGTACAGTCCTAGCCGGTTGCATCTACTACGCGGATCTTTCTTATATCAGAGCGTACAATCATGATCTTAAGGCCTGGGATGGGGTACCAAGAATTGCAGATGGCTATGGTCAACATGATCTGGAACGTTCACCGAGGCCTTACCGTCTCGACAAGATACTGGCAGCACATTGCAGACGGGGGGAGTTCAATGAATTTCTCCTGCAGGACACGGGAGCGGACGCCGATGAAATATATAGGGCTGAATAGCCTAGGTTATTTGCTCAATCGCTAGCGTGTTCAGATCTTTTCGAAGTAATAAATTGCAATGTATTTATTTTTAGTACTTTCAGAATTCAGTGTGGTAGCTTTCAGAATTCTGTGTGGCGGATTTCATAATTATGTGTAAGTACTATCTTTCAGCTTTACTCATAGAACTCAAGTTGTGATTACTGATTCAGAGTCTCACCTGTCGTGGTTTTTGCCTTAGTTTGAAAGAAGCACCAGAAATTAAAAAAATTCAAGAAATAGTGGAACTAAGTTGATGATGGTGTTTCTAGCCATGATGCTCGTAAATTTGACCTAGCCATGATGCTTGTGACAATTATGGACCCACAACAACATTGCATGGGATCTAAAATTAACCAATCTGAGTTGTCTAGAAACAACTGACCAACTTGTAGAAGTATGAGCCAACACTTGCTCAAACATGATCCCACCTAGTTATACTTAGATCTATCAAGTAGGTAGGATCATGTTGCTCAAACAAAAGAAGGAAACGAATCCCTCTCAAATTTGGCTAAAGTTTATGTTTTTTGATGTTTTATACGAAAGGAACTTGCACCTTTTATGGTTAAAAAATATATATGACAACTAATTTTTGTTTTGTGTACAACATTACCTCCATTTGAAGAAACAAGAAGCATAATTAAGTCAATGGACAAAAATACATTGTCATATAACTTTGAGCTTAAATAACCTCATTTTCCTAGTAGAGTAGTTATTCACGGGCAAGCACTCTTTTTTTAAATTGTTATTCTTGTGTTAAATAAAATGAGTTGTCTCAATCATTGCATCAACTAGCTAAGTTAGTTTGCACGAACTATAACCACATAGATAAAAATAATATTATAGTAGCATTACATAAACCCATCCACCGATGGGCACACGATACAAACGCACACAACTTACATAATAAAAACTAACTTACAACTAGAAAAACAGAAAAACAACGAGGCATCTTCCCGGGCGCCGCATCTTCCCTCCTTGGCTCCTCCTTGCGGGGTAGGGGCTCGCCCCTCACTCGTCGTCGTCCTCCGGCATGCGGTAGGGGAGGGTGTGCATGTTGCCCGGGGAGGGGAAGATGGCACGGAAGTCGGTGAAGATGTTGTAGGTTGTGAATGCGATGAATTCGCATCCACACCAGAAAACCTGCCCGAGGAGCGCGAACGCGTCTAATGGGTTGGTGAAGTGCACGTACAGGCCGATCTCCAAGTCGGTGTTGCCGTCGTAGTACCTCTCCAGCCTGAACATGCGTGGCGAGCCCCTAGGAAGGTGGCGGTAGCCGGCAGAGAGGAAGAAATGCGCTAGTTCCGTCGGCCCCCTCCACCTCGAGATCGCCCAAACACGCAGTTCATTCTCGACGATGACACCGCCGCACTGCCGCTCGGGCGTGGTGGGTGGGCGACGGAAGGTGGGGCCGTTGAATTGCATGGTTGCGGCTAGCGGGTGACGGCTGAAGAAGATGCGGTGGCGGGCTGGCGGCTGAAGAGAGAGGAGGGTGAGAGAGGTGTGCGGAGATTGGGAAGAAATGGTGCCATTATATAGGCCGGGGCGGCCGTTGCAAACCCTAGTGTGAAGAGAGAGGAGGGTGAGAGGTGTGCGGTGGCGTTTGGTCTCCGTCGAGCAGTCAAAGCCGTCGCAGAGCATTCAAAGCGGCGGGACGGGTTATCCAAGCGGCGCGTGCATCGGTGTGCATCGACGGGTTATCCAAGCGGCGAGACGGTAAGGCTGCATCGGCGCGTGCCCTGCATGCTGCGACGCTGTGCGCAAAAGCCAGGCTGCGACGCTACGCGCAATAGCTAGGCTGCAATGCTGCGCACAATAGCCAGGCTGCGATGATGATGGGTTCAATAGCCAGGCTACGACGGGCACGCTGCATGGCGCATGCATGGCAAAGGCGCTGGAAAAGAGGGCAGCGACGGGCGGCGGGCACAGAGGCGTGGCTGCCACGAGCAGAGGCATAAACAGACCCGTTGGACGATGCGTGGACGGCCCAGCGGAACCAGACGCGACTCGCTGGAAGAAAAAACGCCAGCCAATCACGTCGAAGAAACTGGGCTCTCGCGGATCGCTCATGATTCCTCCTAGAAGACCATATCGCACGGCGGGAGTTTAGCGCACAGCGTCAGATGAACGGTCGAGGTTGGTCGTTAGGGTTAGCTGCCGTCACACAGAATCCTTCTAGAAGAACAGATCGAACGGACCGGGTAGCGCGCTAGGGTTAGATCGACGCTCCAGGTTGGTCGTCAGGGTTAGCCTGGTCAACGAATGGGGTTTTGAGGGGTTTTGAGCTCAGTCAACGGGGTTTTGACAACTTTGACCGTGCATAACTAATTCCCAAAAAAAAAAAAAAAAAATTCAAAAAATAGTGAGATTTCGTACTAATACTGTATAGGTAGAATAGATGCTAAGGACATTTATTTGGATGATTTGGACAAGGTCGAAAAATAAGATGCTTAGCAATGGGGTCGTTTCCCCTTGCTTTGGAGGCCATTTCTAGCACATTTTCGGTGGCAATGAGATGTACTTCACAAAAGGACTAGGATTGATGAACTAACATGCATAATAGTACATAAAGCATTAAAACATCATAGAACAAACCAATAATCTCTAAAAAATATTGAATGTTCGTCCAAATTAGAAGGTCAATTCAAATTCAAATTTGAATTCCGGTTCAAATTCAAATTCACATCACATAAGTTTTCACATCAAAGTACACAAACCAATACAACAATCAAGATTACATCAATGAAATATAGGTTTTCACATCAAAGTACAACAAACATAATGTTTCAATGGTTCCCACTCTATTTTGCTTGCCTCTTGCCGCTCGATCTCTTGTTATTTTTTTCACTGCTTGGTTCAACATGACATAATTTGTTGATGCTCCTGGTTTTCTTACCAGGACCAGTTGGCCCCCACAACTTTTGCAGCAAAACCTCCTGAACTGGTTTTGGTGGCAATTCAACAGCCAAATCAGCGATGTCGTTCAGCACAACCTCGAGAACATGTTCAGGTGGCACCTCAATAGACTCTTTTGTTGCCTCTTCGGTTTGCAAATTATCCAGAACAGGTGGCAACTCAATAGATTGCAGCACAATATGATCAAGGGCATCATCTGCTTCCATTGCAACATCCACAACAGGTGGCAACTCAATAGCCTCATTTTGCCTTGTTTGATCATCAGTAAACATGATCTGCACATTTCTCTTTTTTCTGAATCCACCAAGTCTTGCCTTTTTGGTTGGCCAGCATTTTTCAACAACAAGAGGCTGAACTGGACATTTTCTCCTAAAAACATAACAGGTCATTTTGCAACAAAACAAAGTGAAGAAACAACAGTAACAGTAACAAAAAAATATTGCATACTTCTTTGGCTTTTCAGGAGTGTAATGGCATTTGGAAGACCCAGTTCGGTGCCCAAGTTCCTGGCAAAGCTTGCATCTGTTTTTGTTACCTTTTTGAGGTCTTTTTGTCTTGTCATCCTTTTTCCCTTTCTTACTACTCCCACCTTTCTCAAACCATGCCTTGAATATACTTTGCTTAGGCCGGCCAGCTTTTCTTTTGGTCAGTGGAGGACACATAGAAAATTCAAATTCTACTTCAGGCCATTGAGACTGGTCTGTAAGTGCTGGAATTGGAGTTGCATATGCAGCTTTGAATTTTTCTACTGAATAATATTCATGCAAATATAGGTGCATATTTAACTTTGGTTTGGAGGCCTAGAAGAGTAGGGCATGCTCACATGGCTTTCCAGTGTGGTGCCACTCCAGGCAAGTTCATTCATGCACTTCAGTGTCAACAACATGTCTCCTTCCAGTTTTGGTGTCTCTAACTTCAGCACCCCACAAAGAAGATTTCTCAACTTTCAAATGTGCAAGATTTCTACTCCTGTTGACAACCTGTTGTACCACTGCTGGAAGCTTGTCCCCTTGCAGGACATCACCAATTCTTCTTCTCAATTCCCACAAGCGCATGATCATGATCCTGATTTGGTCAACCATGTCATGTACAGGCAAGTCCTTTAAATCCTTCACCTTGTTGTTAAAACTCTCTGCCAAGTTGTTGATATGATCACATTTGATGGCAGTATTAAATCCTGACCGATACCATAAGAGAGAGTGATAGGTTTGCAGCCATGTACCAAATTCATTCTCAGTACATGATGCCATTATCTTACCAAGATGATATGAATGTCTCTGGGTAGTGTAAGATCTGGCTGCAGGCCACATACGCCCAAATTCTTCTCCTCTGAACTTTTTGATCAAATTCATCCACATATGTCCAAAGCACTCTCTTTGCTCAGAATGGGGAAACACAGTCATTACTGCATTTTCTAGGCCTTTGCATGCATCTGTATGAATTGCCAAAGGTGAGACTGGCCCTAAGCATCTTTTCAACTGCATCATAAACCATGTCCATGAGGCCTTAGTCTCTGATTGAAACAACCCAATGGCAACGGGGAACATCCAATTATGTCCATCCAGAGCATTGCATGCTGCTAGCTGACCATTCCACTTTCCAGTTAAAAATGAAGAGTCTATGCTTAAATATGGACGACATCCTGCTTTGAAGCCATCGATGCAAGGCTTTAAAGCCATAAAAAACTTAGAGAAGAACACCTTGCCATCATCACTGACCTCAGTATCTATCTCCACAACACTGCTAGGTGACCTTTTCTCAACCTCTGCTTTGAAGTTATACAACATCCTAAAAGTATTTGCCCAATCACCATACAATTCTTTCATTGCCCTTTGTTTTGCCTTCCACACAGTGCTATAATTCACCTTAATTGGGTAGTCCTTTTCCAAGTCTTTTTTAGCCTCTTTGCAGTAGTGTTTGGTGTCTTGGCTAAAATAGGAGTGATCTTTTCAGCAACCCAAATTTGTGATGTCATTGTTGATACTCTCTGTGAACTAGGAATGCAAGTGTGTTCAAAAGGGATTTGATTAACTCTAATGGTGCTTCCATCTGGTTGGCGTCTAGCAGAAATGTACCATTTGCAAGGATTGGCGCCCCCATCAAAACCTCTACATCTAGCATAGAACTTCTTTTTATCAGTCCACTGAGTCTTGGCATCAAACTGCTTCTTGATTGCATAAGTTTTGAAACACATCCTAAACTCACCCATGCTTGGAAACAGTTTCCCTACTGCAATAACAGGGTTTTCCTTGTCATAGACAGTAACCAGCTCATCATAATGTGCATCATTTACATCATCTGCAGCATTCTCCATCAGCTCTCTATCTACATCTTCATAAAATGTTCTGTTACCACCATCATCATCAGCCAAATTAGTTTCATCAGTCTTTTCCTTATCTCTGTCATCTACTGGAATGCCAAATATTTTGGCCATTTCTGTGTCAGTCATTGGTGCTATGACTAAATCAGTAGTTTCATCTAACTCCACTGAATTCCAATCAACATACATACTAGCCCCTGCATCAACACCCTGTCCTGCATCAACATCATTTCTGTCTGATAATACTGTCACTTCAGTTCGTATGGGCACCATCTGCCTCTGTGAGTCCCAATCATCATCTGACATTTGCGAAGCAAAATTTGAAGCCACATATCCAACCTTGGAATCTGCTTCCAGATCGATGAGCTCAGCATGAAAAGTAACCTCTTTGTTTGTCCAGCCATCTTGTCGATCAATTTCATCTACTAAATCTTCTCCATCCTCAATTCTCAAATATTCTCCCTTCCAATTTTCAAACCGTAACAATGCAACTTCCTGCTGTGGACCCCAAGGAACACTTTGCCCGATTTTCTCCACCAAATTCTTCACGGCCAATTCTTCCATTTGCTGCAGTTGCTGGGGATCAATATCTGCAAACTCAACCTCCCAACCCACAGATGTACCTCTCTCGATGTTACGTACACTACCATCACCTAGTTTCGCTTTAGATGGGAAGAACTTGAAATTGAATTGGAATTTTCTCCGCCGCTCATAATCACCCCTGTTTTGTTTGAGTAGAGGCGGGCAGAGTGAGCTAGAGGAATTGGTGATTATCCAAATGCGATCAAATCAAATAAAAAATAGTGAGATTGACCTATTGGAAGTGCTCTCTTGCCTCTCCATCTCGATGCCCCCGATTCAGCCAACCCGCCCACGGCAATCTAGCTCAGAAATCAGAAATCAGAGGGAAAGCGATTGGGTCAGATCCAAATCCAAGCGCAGGGAATGAGCTAGGGTTTCGAGATTACGCACCACCGATGGGCTGCCCCTGAGCTCACACGGGCCGCCGCTGCCGAGCACACGAAGTTGACGGCGCCGCCGCCGGATTATAGCTAATCTATCAAGTGGGTGGGATCATGATGGTCAGGTGCAGTGACTCACACAGCCACTAAGTTGATGATGGTGTTTCTAGCCAACCCAGAGAGGTCTAGATCCTATGCAATGTTGGCATGGCCCCACATTTACCACAGTTGTGTGTGTCATGGCTTGGCATAGCAAAATTATAGCTAGATCTATCCAAACGTGGGGTAGTTAGGTCAACGATCATGTCCGACTACTCGAAAGAGCCACTTGTGTACCATGTTTTTATCTACATTTATTCAAATGGACTCAAATTTGGCACGAGGGTTTATCACCATGTGCCTAATGATGCTACCATTGTATCTAGCCATTTTGGTTTGAAATTTTCAAAAATTTAACCAACAAACTCAAAAACAGGCTTTCATTTGTGAAGCAAGTACCAAAACTACAATTTGAAACCTTCTAGTTGCATGCTTGTGCGGTTTTACATCACATTGGGACCACATAAGAGCAGTTGTACTTTTAACCGCATAAGCCACACTTCAAACACGGATATTTAACCGCAGCCGTTACAAAATATCTTGTACATTGACTACAATGTTGCATACAAATAACATGACATAACGCAATAAAAATACTAAAAGCCACCCTTGAAATAAACTTTTGGAGGCCATTCCTCCGACAATGAGTAGATCCTACCCACCTGACTTTCATTGCTTGACATCTGAATTTCAGTCACAGTTTTCATATCCATGTCGACTTCAAACAATCCAGGATCAAACCCAGTTGATAACAATACAAATCGTCCATTGCTTGATGCCTTCCTCATCTGAATTTTGTAGTAATAATTTGTGAACCCTGACTTACCCTCATTATTGAAAACTTCTTCCCAGCAGTCATCCGATATCCTAGATCCAATTTTTTGAACCAAATCAACCTTAGACTCCAAAGACCAAACAGTGTGGTTGCCCTCATGATGCAGAACCCATCTTTCAAGATCTCCATTGGAAAACTTAATGAACACCACCCCTCCTCCACATTGAGGAGCTACCGTGTAATCATTCCAAAAGTTAACATTGAATCCCATTTCATCTGACAATTCTATTATGGAAGTCTGTGATGTTAAAATGTCCAAACAAACTGTATACCCGACTACATACATCATGTAGAGCTTGCCTCCAGATAAAACATCATACGAATTACGGTGAAAGACAGGAACCACAGCTGATTGTATTGGCGAACTTACTGTTCTTGACCACCCCCCATCTTTATGAATACACACATACACACGTGAACAACCACCGGCAGTACTGTTAAAGCTTACCCCGTTGTAGTCAGAATTAAAGAGCGTAGCTGCATCTTTCTCGAAGAAAGGCAACCTTGACCACCCCCTTCCAAGTATCAACCCAAACTGCCCAAATGTGTTATCAGTGTGCTGACCCCCATTTCTTGGAATTTGCACTATATGCTCAATCTCCAAAGAACTAAAACTATTTTTTCTTGCAGAGGGGCAAAACGTGTAGTAAACATCCGAATCCCCACACATGCCTCCAGCTTTAAGACCAAGGACAACACCATCTGCTGAACTCAAAATATCCGCACCTTCCCACAGTTCACTGTTTAATAATGGGCGTAAAGCATTAGATGAAACCTCTGTCTGATTTCCCCATGCATAAATTAACCTAAATACACCTGTTCTTGTTCCTGGTTTCCTGAACTGCACCAAAAACCTAGATGTGCTGGTGTTTTTGTCGAACTAAACCAGCGTTGCACAATTAGAGACCTACTAGCTGACAACCAGGCATTATTAAAAATGCTGCAACGGATCAATGCCATAGAAGTTGCAATTTCAGACTTTGTAATAATTTTTGAAACCAAATCTGAGTTGCTCATCACTGAATCCACAGAAGTTTTCAATTCGACAGATATGCTGGATCCAACTCCATCTGCCAAATAAGAAACCATATGTCATATGTTTGATACAATGCCATGAATTTTTTATACCAAGGAATAGAAGCATGTCAACAAGCTTCCATCATCTACAGAATAACAAATCAAACAACAGGACAGAAATAAAATCCCTACAAACTACAACACACTACTAAGTTCCACCATCCCCCCACCCCCCAATTTGCGAAGGAAGCTGTTATTGAAGCTTCCCTTCCTAAAAGCAGTCACTTCTAAAGAACAGAAAGTATTTTATTTTTCAATTGCTCCTTTGTATAAGAAACAATTAAAGTAAAATCCTTCAGCATATCCCAAACTATAGCACGGTTCTTAAATACCCTAAGAAACAGATATACTCTGAAGACCTCTTTAGATCTACACAGAACAGACCCGTACTATACACACAATAGGAAAGCATACAAAATTTTACATATGCAGTCGGATAAAAGAAATCAACATTACCGGAAGCTTCTTTTCGAAATCCATCGCCTGAATTGTTGAACTCTCTAAATCCCAGAGAATCTTCCATGGCGACAACCCAGCCAGACCTTGGAACCTTAGGCGAAAGCACAGCCTCATCCCTCTCGTTCATAACGGCGTGATGTATGCGAGTTTTAGTGGAAGGATATAAGAATCAATTTGAATCTTGGAAGAGCGGATGGTTAGGGGCACCTTAGGTTAGGGTTCCAAAGGACGCAGCCATTCATCTATAGCTATCGAAATTCCTTTTGTACCCCCAGGACCAACTTTAGCCATGCTAGAAAAACACAAGGGGGGATTTGCAAAATAACTATGTTGTGCTCTGAACTGAAGCCATGTATGAAGCTAGTTCTGACCGGCCACTACGCTGATTACTACCAAACCCAAAAAATTATACGTACGCTGAAAATCGATCTATAAAAATTACTGATCAATCCAAAAAACATCCTTCCTGGTATATCTTAAGGAAACAAACTCAATCCCGAAGAGAAACAAATTTAACCGTGAAACACAGAAACTTAGATTCATAGTGGATTAACTGAAGATTTTTTATATTTCCCATCTATCCCAGATAGTTCAGCTTTTCCCTTTTCATATGACACCCATTTTTAAGCACCAAATATTAGCCGAAGATATCCCATGTTGTAAAATTTATCGTTTTTAAAAAACTAGGATTAGCCGAAGATATCTCATTTTTATGACTTACTATTACATTAAAAAGTACTAGTGTTAGACCTGAATGATGCATACATTACCCCTCCCTAAATCATAACTAAGAATAGTGAAATATTCATATTGTTTAAATTACAAATTCATAAGCCATGTTTTGATGTATTGATGCTAGCTAAATGGACTCAAATTTGGCACAAGGGTGTATCACCACGTGCCTAATGATGCTAGCATTGTATCTAGCCTAATGATGCTAGCATTGTACCCAGAGAGGTCTATACCAATGCAATGTTGGCATGGGCCCACATCTACCACAAAGTGGCTCATCATGTCTTGGCATTGTATCTAGCCTAATGATGCTAGCATTGTACCCATAGAGGTCTAGATCCCATGCAATGTTGGCATGGCCCCACATCTACCACAGTTGTGTGTGTCATGGCTTGGCATAGCGAAAGTATAGTTAGATCTATCAAGAGGGTAGTATCATGTTGTCCAAGTGATGACTCATACAACAACAAGTTGGTGAAGGTGTTTCTATCCAACCCAGAGAGGTCTCGATCCCATGCAATGTTGGCATGGCCCCACATTTGCCACAAGTGCGTCTCATGTCTTGGCATAGCACTCTTACATCTAGATCTATCAAGTGGGTGGGATCATGTTGGTCAGGTGTAGTGACTCACACAACCACTAAGTTGATGATGGTGTTTCTAGCCAACCTAGAGAGGTATAGATCCCATGCAATGTTGGCATGGGCCCACATCTCTTGCTGTAGATTCAAAATTCAACTGATTTTTAGAAACAATTCAAAATTCATCATCTCTTGGCATAGTAGTGTTATACTTAGATCTATCAAGTGGGTGGGATCATGTTATCCCAGCATTGCATTAGGCTCTAGACCCATATGAGTTGACTAGAAACACCATCATCAAGTTTGTCGTGGCTTGACATAGCACTATTATAGCTAGATCTATCAAGTGGGAGGGATCATGTGGTCAAGTGTAGTGTCTCAAACAACCACTAAGTTGATGATGGTGTTTCTAGCCAGCCCAGAGAGGTCTAGACCCCATGCAATGTTAGCATGGCCCCACATCTACCACAAGTGTGTCATGGCTTGGCATAGCACTTTTACAGCTAGATCTATCAAGTGGGTGGGATCATGTTGGCCAGGTGTAGTGACTCACACAACCACTAAGTTGATGATGGTGTTTCTAGCCAACCTACAGAGGTATAGATCCCATGCAATGTTGGCATGGGCCCACATCTACCACAGTTGTGTGTGTCATGGCTTGGCATAGCAAAAGTATAGTTAGATCTATCAAGTAGGTAGGATCATGTTGGTCAGGTGGGATGACTCATACAACAACAAGTTGGTGAAGGTGTTCCTATCCAGACCATAGAGGTCTAGACCCCATGCAATGTTTCCATGGCCCCACATCTGCCACAAGTTTGTGTCATGGCTTAGCATAGCACTCTTATAGCTAGATCTATCAAGTGGGTGGGATCATGTTGGTCAGGAGTAGTGACTCACACAACCACTAAGTTGATGATGGTGTTTCAAGCCTGCCCAGAGAGGTCTAGACCACATGCAATGTTAGCATGGCCCCACATCTACCACGAGTGTGTGTCACGACTTGGCATATCACTCTTATAGCTAGATCTATCAAGCGGGTGGGATCATGTTGGTCAGGTGCAGTGACTCGCACAACCACTAAGTTGATGATGGTGTTTCCAGTCAACTCAGAGAGGTTTAGATCCCATGCAATGTTGGCATGGGCCCACATCTACCACAGTTGTGTGTGTCATGGCTTGGCATAGAAAAATTATAGCTAGATATAGCAAGTAGGTAGGATCATGTTGGCCACACAACCACAAGTTGGTGAAGGTGTTTCTAGCCACCCAGAGAGGTCTAAAGCCCATGCAAAAATTCAAAATTTGACCAGGCCACCTAAAATTCAAAAGAAACATCAAAATTGTGTTAAACGTTGGACACATTTGACCGGGCACAATTGGCCCGAGACAGGCCGACCGGCATACGGGCTGGCCAAAGCCCATGCATCATACTCAGACGTTATTTTAATCCATGGACCTAAACCCTAAACCCCACAGGCCCCACCCACCCACCACGCACACACCCCACGTTGTACGTGCGCACAAAGAGGCACATCTTATCAGAGGGATTTTCTTGTTCGATCGCCTCGACTCCGCCCACCTCGACTCCGCCCATCGCCACCAACGACGAGATTTGAATTCTTTTCTTCCTGCCCTACATGAGAGCTACATCGAGGACACACCGTTTCTTTTTGAGGAGCTGAATAATCACAGCACACGCACTACCGTTGCAGGTATTTTTGTACGCACTGTGGATTTATCATACAGTATTACTAGTTCTAAGTTCAGCAAAACTTCGATTAGAGCTCGATCCATATGGATCCGTTTTTTAGTCGTTAGATTTTCCGTCCAAGGGTAGTCGCCATTATGTCGAAGAATTGTTAGTGGATCTTCGCTAGGAATTCCAGTTGTTGGGCTCTGTTTGAGGGCGGGAAATCGTTTGGCATGATGTTGCCTATTAATTCTGCTGTAATTTTCTTGTGTTAATTGGTTCTGTGTGTTAGACATCGCATCTCAGGCCTACATGCGGTGTTGAGATGCAATTTAGCTGGTTTGGTGTTTAAAAACGAATGATGTATAGAAGTCCCTTTTGATAAAAGAAACAAGACGTTTGATTCTCCTGTTGTTATTCAATTTAGCTGGTTATGTGTAATATTGTTCATATATGTTTGCAATAAAAGGTCTATAAACACATGCACTACAGAAAAACTATGTGTGTAAACTCTTTATTTGTAATTGTATATATGTGTAAACATTTTTAAAATCCCGCTCTCGATTTATCGGTAGTTAGGCGCGTCCAGAGATCGATTTACCCGACATGGTGTTGTATAACGTACTCTTAGTGTTATCCATCTTATAGTCTATGTGTGTTATGAATAGTACTATTTCTTTGGATACCAACAAAACACCTAAATAAATATAGTTATTTTTCAACAGAATGGACGAAATCGGAGAAATGTGTTGTGCTGTTGAGAAGTGGTGTCATTTCGTGAAAAGTATGACACCGGCACAACGTGCCAAAATTGGAGAAACCGACTTGCAGTGCATGCTTGAGATTCCCCCAGTGAAGTCAAGATGTCTGGTGATCAAATTTATGACACAAAAATTTGATCCAAAGACAGAAAAATTTAATGTACGCAAGAATGATGGTGAAATATCCCTTACGGGAGTGGACGTTGAGTGCATATATGGTTTAAAAAATAATGGATTGGATATATCGGACATTATTTATGAGGAAGCTGATAACGCAAAGAACCATATACCTGATAGCTTTGTAAGCAAAAAGACAGGTAATCTTGTAATTGTTGACCTAATCGCCGACGCCATCAAGGATAAAGTTGCGGATGACGACTTTATCTGCAAGGTGATTCTGGTTCTGATTGGGACAGTCCTTGCCCCACAGAACCAGAAGATCGTCCCAAAACAATACTATGCACTGGTAGAAGATGTGGGTCGCATTAAAAAGCTGAATTTCAATGAGTATGTACGGACATACCTCATTGCTAGCCTAAAACAAGTAGGCAACGCATATGAAGCGAAGCAATGGCCGACAGGCAGCACCATCTTGTTACAGGTAAATTCCATTCTCAACTTACATACTTCCTCCGATTCAAACTAATTGACTTGGTTTTGTCTAGATTCGGATATATCTAGCACTAAAACATGTCTAGATACATCCAAATCTAGACAAATCTGAGTTAAATAATTTGAATCGGAGGGAGTATATAATTATCTACAATACATTTTCTTTGTTTTAATCTAATTTTGTTGTGATATTTGAAGTATCTGTACTATGAGAAGATACTCCCAGATGGCGCCGAGTATACGTCCAGAAGGCCATTGATGAGGAACTGGACGGAAGATGCGGCTTCGGCGAGAGACGCCTTAGAATTAAAGGGCCGTGCTTTGGGGAAGGTACGTAAATACAAGTGATATTGTGGCTTATTTTTTGTTCTGCTAACGGTTCTAGGTTGTCAATATTAATTGGTTTATATACACATATCTTGAAGATTGACGATGACATAACTCAAAAGCATCGAGAAGAGGTTCTCCATACACCCGAAATTGCATCTGGTAAGAAACGTAGTAGAGGGCCCTACAGGAAGAAGGAAGGAGGTTCTACATCCAGCAGGGCTAAAGGAATGAGAGAAGTCATGTTGGAACAGATGACGAACAAACTAACAGAGCATATTGATAGAACAATTGAAGAAACCTTTGATAGAAAGATGGAGGTCTTCACAGAAGCTTGTGCTAAGGTGATACACCCTATGTGTCATCTGCTCTGAGTTAAACAAATGCTTTTTTTAAACATGACATGATGATTCATTTATTTTCAATCTTGCAGAAACTTCTTTTTATGATGAACTCGGCAGGAGTCGCGTACAGACCTTCTAAAGAAAAAATGTCTGATAATGACAATAAAGAGGAGGAGGTAGATAAGGAGGTAGAGAAGGAGGTAGAGAATGGTGAAGGAATCTCCTCTACTAACACCAAATATACGCCAAAAGATTTCATGGAACGTCCAGACACCCCAGAAGTAACTCCTTTGACATTGCACAGGACTCTAATTTAAAGAAGGATTCAAATAGTAAGGGGAAAGAGGTTGAAGGTGACATATTCATGTTACCCACAGACAAGAAGGAAAGGAATGCTACTGATGCTTGCCACACCGCACCATCGAAACTCGGCAGTACGCAAGCGTCACCAATACTAATTGATGGTAGGGGTCCTTCACCGACGCGACCGGACCCAGAGCCGATTCCATTAGAAGCATTCACAGCTGCATTGAAAAAGGGGCAGGGGAAAACGGGTGAGGTAGGAGACACTCTGTCGAATGGATCATTTGACTCGTTTAATAGCCTATATACCATTTGCCGGAAAGCTATTAATGGTGAGAAGACAGAAGCCGTTGGCGAGAAGCGCAAGCTCAGGTCGGCGGACAAAAAGGGTAAAAAACCAAAAAACGATGTTAGAAAAGGTAGTGCAACATCATTGAATTGCATGGTTGTGCATGTATTAAATTAAAACAGTTACATGCACGTATTAAACATTTGTTTCTGTGTATGCAGTTCTTTTCGAAGACATAGAAGTCCTGGACGGTTTGACACCGCAACAAATAGATGTTGCAGTGTTGTACGTTGAAACAGCAAAAAATAATAAAGATTTTTGCAATAAAAGTGTCTATAATAACAAGGACGACACTGAGGTCACTGCCAACCACATTAGTGTGATCCTTGATAAATTATGGCTGCGTAGCAATGTAAGTCCAAGTACCACAGTTTTGTTATTTTATGCAAACAAGAAGGATCGTTTGTCACACGTTATTAATTTTTTGTAGGTTATAGGTGCTTACATGGAAGAATTGTCTCTTCGACTGGGGATGACCGAAACTTGTGCCCTGCATAGGAGGGCAAACAGTCTAATACGTACTCCACCAAGAAGAAAAACTAGATCCCAGCATAAGAAAGAAGCCTTGGACAAAAAATCAGAAAAGGTGTATGATATATCAGGATGCTCTGCAAGATGCATGGAAGAATACTTTCGTGCTGATAAAGTAAGTACTGTTTGTACAAAAAAAATGCAGGGTATAAACCAGATTATGTAATGTGATAACACTTGTCTCTTTTTGGTAGGCATATTTCGCGTTGAATAATAAACGATTGCCACTGGTGTTGTGTCGTCTTGAATAGTCCAAAGAAGAAATTTCAAGTGCTCGACTCGCTGTTTGAATTTAAAAGGGTCCAGAAAAATTGTCGAAGCTCTGTATGTTTTCTCTCTATACATTTAGCGACGATATGGTTACTCCAAGCATTACACTAAACCTCTCTGTTTCATAGAGAGAGCAATTTCGAAAGACATAGAAGTGGCTAACAAATATACGGATTATAAGTTTCGTGATGTTTCCAATTGGGAGATCGTAAGCTGCGAAACACCACGGAAAATGATGCGTGAGTTTCTGGTTGAACTAATGCCATTTCTTTTGATGTGTTAGTACTGTTATTAAAATTTAGATTCGTTGTGATCAGAAACTCATGTGGAATGTTCGTGCTACGCTGTATGGAGCACTTTGATGGAGATAAATTTACAGATGTAGTCTCGCAGGTATTCAAAATTTCTTTTGGCATTTGCATATTTATATATACCAGCATGTGACCTTATTAACCCTGCTAATATTTTGTTATAGGAAAGGATAAATGATTCTAGGAGACGTACTGTTGCAGAAATTATTCTGTCGAAGACAAACAAACTCTACAAGGTAAAAAGCAGAGTTCTTGAGATCGCGGAGATGCTGGTAGATTCTTGAAAACTCAAGAAACAAAAATTCGTACTACGATCCCTGGCGAATGTTGGTATACCATTAAAAAAATTACGCAAAGCTGGGTTGTTTGATTGCTAAAACAGTTCGCGCATGGCGCTGTGTTTTTGTCAGAAGAATGTTTCATGACTGTGGTTTAATTTTGTCGTTTTGCTTAATTTACGATTGTAATTAATGTAAAGTTTGGGTTGTTTTTATGTTCGCCAATTTGTGGGTTTGATGAGCAATGTTCAGGCCTAGTGTAGTGCGTATGCTTAAAATACAACGCTCGCCAAAATAGTAACGGACCAAACATATAAATGAATGGGAATAACATTATACAGTTTCAAAATGAAGAGTTTTTTAGCTTTGTGATCTAGACCTCTTTAGGTTGGCTAGAATCTCCCTCATCAACTTGTGGTTGTGTGACTCATCACCTGGCCAAAATGATCAAACCCAGTTGATACATCTGAGTAAGCCATAACACACACTCGTGGCAGATGTGGGCCATGCCAACATTGCATGGGATCTAGACCTCTCTACGCTGGCTAGAAACATCTTCACCAGTGTTTCTCCTCTCGCTCAAAACGGTGTGTATTTCTTTGGTATAGTCCTCGTCACAAAGGAGTAAAATGCCTTGATAGTACTTCTGGCCGTGTCTACGAGTCAAGGGATGTAGTTTTTGATGAAAATGTTTTCCCTTTGCTACACTTCATCAAAATTGCGGGTCGTCGTCTCCATGATGAAATTCTTTTGCTTCCTTCAGACAATCCCTCCTCAGTAGAAACAACTATGGGTGTGCATACTAATGACCAATATATTGTGATGATGTGTTCCTGTCGTTGATCCTATGCAGGCCACAGCTGACACCCCTGCCACAAGCTTGTACCGAACTAGTCACGCAAAATTCTGCCGAAAATACTGATGACAACACGTCAGATAATGAGGCTGAAGAGGAAACACCGCTACAAGCCAAGAAAACACGTAATCTGAGCATGATACGGGGGCAAAATCTGCCTCGGATCCGCCCCCGAGACTCTGACTCGCCGTCACCTGGGCGTATCGATCCGCGCCAGTCCCCTCACGCCACGTCCCCAAGGTCTGGGCCCTCCTTTGCGTCGCGTTCTGCGCGTAACTATGGGGGCCATGGGGAGCCCGACACGTCTTCCCCGTGGTCCCCACCAACGCGTGTACGCGCGGATCTCCCGACCAGATCTCCCCCGTGGTTCTTCTGACGGCTTCGAGGAGTGACCCTCGCCAGGAGATCCAATCGGCACGTCGTTGGAGCGTTGGTGCCCAGGAATATTCTGCGCCTGTACATTCTTCAGCGCCAAGATCTTCTGCAGCACCTGCTGCTGTTGGGCCACGCGGAGATGAAAAAAAAAATTCCCCCCTCAAACGTGGTGATCCAAGATCTAGCTGAGGTACAAGGCTACGAGGTTTACCACTAGACGCGCAGTTGCGGATTACTTGATGAAGCTCTCACAGTCGCGTCAGTTGATGCAGTGCAGTCCTCACGATCCGATTGTCCCTGGTGCTGATCGCACAGCACCTCTGCTGTTATCCATTACGTACAAAGGAGGAGCGGCCGGCGGGCGAACTGCTAGGTTCATGAACGACGGCTAGACTGCTGTGGAGCTAGGTTTTTCCAACACATGGAATGACCTAACCGAACAACGATTAACCTTTCATGGGTTACCGGTGCTCCAACTATAATAGGGAGTGAACGTGGGGCTCTGCTCGCCGCGACCCATTCACTAAAAGCCCATATAAACACTAGTCACGGTGAGTCCAACTCACTAACTCAGTCCTAATCCGTTTAGGTCCAACCCAACCAGATTACAGGTCAGATCCAATCCGAACTTGCTCCCGATATTAAGTGTGTGACCCCGCAGGCTCATGGCTACTTGGACACGATTGGATTCCGACTCTCAATCGATCAGTCGGT
>OU342734.1:353462825-353702825 GCA_910589765.1 Avena atlantica
ACTCGTTAGGATCATGTTGGCCAAGTGTTGAGTCACACAACCACAAGTTGATGAAGGAGTCTCTAGCCAAACCCAAAGAAGCCTATAGCATTGGAGTGAATCTACGTGATGAAATGACCCCACCTGTGGGCCAGTCCTGAGATTTCAGGGCCCCGGGGCGAAACTAAAATTTTGGGCCTCCTTCCTAATTTTTTTTGATATACAAGAATGAAATGATGAGAATAAATACTTCAAGTTACCCATTTGCAATATTCATATAAAAATGAAATGTTTACATATTACCTTCAAAAATTCTCCGTGTATTCCTAGAAGCGAAGTCGGTGATAATAAAATCAATATCAATCTCGTCAATAAACTTCTCGATGCCGGATCATAAATAATCACACTAATTGGTTCCTCATCATCAACACTAGCAAATTTTGTTAGGAGATGAATCAAATGCGTTATCATGATCACTTACATTGTTATTACCCGCGTTGATGTCATCGTTCTCCTCTGTACCGATATCATCCTCTAGATCAATATTACTATGTACTCAGCAAGAACTACTACCCCTTCGTTTTACAAGTCTTGCGCGTACTTCTATGTCGCCAAATTGAGCAACTTAGTATCAGGTATATTATAAAATGTATATCATCGAAAACTTTTAGACTTTATATTTTACTTTCTTAGCACCGGAATAAGGTGCATAACCAATTAACTAACTAAAATATAAATAAAACAACTATTAGAACAAAAATTAGGGGCAACGTTAGACTATAGAAGACTGAGATCATAAATTCAGAATTCGAACCTATAGATGTGAACGGCCAAAGCGAGACGAGAGAGATAGGCCACAGACAGAGGCAGAGGGCGACGGGGCGATAGGCGACGATCGACCGATAGGTGGCGGCTTGCTGCTTTCCGCGTGCGGACCTTCCTACAATCGACAACGCAGTGTTGAGTCGAGGTTGAGACAGGAACCGTGGTGCAGCGTGCCTTCATACGATACAATCAAAGAGGATAGCTGATCTAATCGCAGGTTAGGTACGTGATGTCGTGATGGACTCCAAATTTGAAACGTATGTGTATGTCCAGCAAAGTAGAGCGTTCAATCTAGCCTAATAGAAAACTCAAAATTGCTATTTTTTTATCTTTTTTAATATCTATTATAGCATATATATGCAGCACATATCTGGGGAGGGCCCCCCAAAATTTTGGGCCCGGGGCGGCTGCCCCTCCGGTCCCCCCCAAGGGCCGGCCATGTGACCTGTCAGCGCGGTTAGCCGACGTTCTTATACATTACAAGAAAAGAAAATCGCCAGTTCCTCGACCGCATAGTGGCAGTTCCTGCCGTCTCCTCGCCTCCTTGTTCCAGCGTAGTGCTTCCCTCTTCGACTCCTCCTATCCTTGTTCTTCTCCTCGTCATCTCCTGGTCTTCTTTATTCCTCGATAGGAAGGCATGGCGAGCAGCCGACTGAAGGTGAACTGGTCCGATCTCCCGGCCGACGGACCACTTGCCAAGATTGGCGAATCCTTCCTGGAGAACGAGGAGTACGTCGATGCCTACACTGCTTGTTGGAGAGTCTGCGGCGATTGGTGCCGCGCATTAAAAGAACCCGAGTTCCATCTCAACAACTGGATCCTGGTATATCAGACACTTTCAGACGTCGGCGACTTCACGTTCCTCAACCTCGCCACAGGTCGTTGCTTCACGACGAATCTAATGGAAGTTCAGCGCAGGTTCACAATTCATCCGATCAACACTCATTTGTTATTATGATACAAAGTTATTCTTAAACATGCATGTTTAATTGTGTACTTCCTCTGTCCACAAATAAGTGTACTTCTATCCTTGTCCTAAGTCAAATTTGACCACGTTTGACTAACTTTTTAGAACAATGTACTAACATTTATGACACTAAATTGATATCTTTAGATTTATTTTTAAATCTGATTTTATAATATGTCAATTTAATGTAATATATGTTCCTATATTTCTCTATAGAGTTGGTCAAATTTGGTTATGTTTGACTTAGGCAAAAGCTAGATGTACACTTATTTGCGGACGGAGGGAGTAGGTTCTTAAACATGCATGTTCTTGAACATTCTTAAGCAAAGTTTAATTGTATAGGTTCACTCATTTAGGATATATATATCTAGTACATTTTGAAATATCTAGAAGCTCTATCTTATATTAGTGAACAAAGAGAGTATTTTCCATTGTACATATATCTTAGGGCTAACTGTTCTCTTCATCAAAAGGTTCTACTTCATTGGTGTTTATCGTGGCGTCGTCGTTATTGCTTAGAGGGAAGAGCCGCACAAGATTCGCCTTCTGAACCCACTCACCCGTAAGTTCAACACTGAGTTTCAAGCGCAGATACCATAAAATCTTGTGGCATCTGTAGCCGTCACGAAGTCCCCCATGATGGTGTTTGCTTCCACACATTTGAGAATTCTATTGCTTGGGCCGATGAGGCCACCCCGACAGGGGATTTCAATGGAGTATTTGGAGAAGGAATTTATCCGTCCGACGTGCGATGCATTACCCCATTCCGTGGTGAAGTGTATGCAGTACAGGATGGTGGAGACATCATGTCGACCAACATCCAGGTGGAGCAGCGCGCGATCACAGTCAAGATGGTCAGAATAATTTCAAGTCCAATCTTTGAAAATATACGCGGAGCCTACAAGTTCTACCTTGTGGAGTCAGAAGGTGATCTGCTTCTTGTGTTGGGTGGTGTTTTTGCCGAAGGTCAACCGGTGCTTTACCGGGTGGACACAGAGAAACGTTGTCTCAAGGCTGTAGGTGACATTGGCAGCCGTGCCTTCTTCGTTCATTTTAACCGGTCGATCTCCGTCGACACTAGAGTGCACCCTAGTACAGTCCTAGTCGGTTGCATCTACTACGCGGATCTTTCTTATATCAAAGCATACAATCATGGTCTTAAGGCCTGGTATGGGGTACCAAGAATTGCAGATGGCTATGGTCAACATGATCTGGAACGTTCACCGAGGCCTTACCGTCTCGACAAGATACTGGCAGCACATTGCAGACGGGGGGAGTTCAATGAATTTCTCCTGCAGGACACGGGAGCGGACGCCGATGAAATATATAGGGCTGAATAGCCTAGGTTATTTGCTCAATCGCTAGCGTGTTCAGATCTTTTTGAAGTAATAAATTGCAATGTATTTATTTTTAGTACTTTCAGAATTCAGTGTGGTAGCTTTCAGAATTCTGTGTGGCGGATTTCATAATTATGTGTAAGTACTATCTTTCAGCTTTACTCATAGAACTCAAGTTGTGATTACTGATTCAGAGTCTCACCTGTCGTGGTTTTTGCCTTAGTTTGAAAGAAGCACCAGAAATTAAAAAAATTCAAGAAATAGTGGAACTAAGTTGATGATGGGGTTTCTAGCCATGATGCTCGTAAATTTGACCTAGCCATGATGCTTGTGACAATTATGGACCCACAACAACATTGCATGGGATCTAAAATTAACCAATCTGAGTTGTCTAGAAACAACTGACCAACTTGTAGAAGTATGAGCCAACACTTGCTCAAACATGATCCCACCTAGTTATACTTAGATCTATCAAGTAGGTAGGATCATGTTGCTCAAACAAAAGAAGGAAACGAATCCCTCTCAAATTTGGCTAAAGTTTATGTTTTTTATGTTTTATACGAAAGGAACTTGCACCTTTTATGGTTAAAAAATATATATGACAACTAATTTTTGTTTTGTGTACAACATTACCTCCATTTGAAGAAACAAGAAGCATAATTAAGTCAATGGACAAAAATACATTGTCATATAAATTTGAGCTTAAATAACCTCATTTTCCTAGTAGAGTAGTTATTCACGGGCAAGCACTCTTTTTTAAAATTTTTATTCTTGTGTTAAATAAAATGAGTTGTCTCAATCATTGCATCAACTAGCTAAGTTAGTTTGCACGAACTATAACCATATAGATAAAAATAATATTATAGTAGCATTACATAAACCCATCCACCGATGGGCACACGATATAAACGCACACAACTTACATAATAAAAACTAACTTACAACTAGAAAAACAGAAAAACAACGAGGCATCTTCCCGGGCACCGCATCTTCCCTCCTTGGCTCCTCCTTGCGGGGTAGGGGCTCGCCCCTCACTCGTCGTCGTCCTCCGGCATGCGGTAGGGGATGGTGTGCATGTTGCCTGGGGAGGGGAAGATGGCACGGAAGTCGGTGAAGATGTTGTAGGTTATGAATGCGATGAATTCGCATCCACACCAGAAAACCTGCCCGAGGAGCGCGAACGCGTCTAATGGGTTGGTGAAGTGCACGTACAGGCCGATCTCTAAGTCGGTGTTGCCGTCGTAGTACCTCTCCAGCCTAAACATGTGTGGCGAGCCCCTAGGAAGGTGGCGGTAGCCGGCAGAGAGGAAGAAATGTGCTAGTTCCGTCGGCCCCCTCCACTTCGAGATCGCCCAAACACGCAGTTCATTCTCGACGATGACACCACCGCACTGCTGCTCGGGCGTGGTGGGTGGGCGACGGAAGGTGGGGCCGTTGAATTGCATGGTTGCGGCTAGCGGGTGACGGCTCAAGAAGATGCGGTGGCGGGCTGGCGGCTGAAGAGAGAGGAGGGTGAGAGAGGTTTGCGGAGATTGGGAAGAAATGGTGCCATTATATAGGCCGGGGCGGCCGTTGCAAACCCTAGTGTGAAGAGAGAGGAGGGTGAGAGGTGTGCGGTGGCGTTTGGTCTCCGTCGAGCAGTCAAAGCCGTCGCAGAGCATTCAAAGCGGTGGGACGGGTTATCCAAGCGGCGCGTGCATCGGTGTGCATCGACGGGTTATCCAAGCGGTGAGACGGTAAGGCTGCATCGGCACGTGCCCTGCATGTTGCGACGCTGTGCGCAAAAGCCAGGCTTCGACGCTACGCGCAATAGCTAGGCTGCAATGCTGCGCACAATAGCCAGGCTGCGATGATGATGGGTTCAATATCCAGGCTACGACGGGCACGCTACATGGCGCATGCATGGCAAAGGCGCTAGAAAAGAGGGCAGCGACGGGCGGCGGGCACAGAGGCGTGGCTGCCACGAGTAGAGGCACAAACATACCCGTTGGACGATGCGTGGACGGCCCAGCGGAAAAAGACGCGACTCGCTGGAAGAAAAAACGCCAGCCAATCACGTCGAATAAACTGGGCTCTCGCGGATCGCTCATGATTCCTCCTAGAAGACCATATCGCACGGCGGGAGTTTAGCGCACAGCGTTAGATGAACGGTCGAGGTTGGTCGTTAGGGTTAGCTGCCGTCACACAGAATCCTTCTAGAAGAACAGATCGAACGGACCGGGTAGCGCGCTAGGGTTAGATCGACGCTCCAAGTTAGTCGTCAGGGTTAGCCTGGTCAACGAATGGGGTTTTGAGGGGTTTTGAGCTCAGTCAACGGGGTTTTGACAACTTTGACCGTGCATAACTAATTCCCAAAAAAATAAAAAATAAAAAATTCAAAAAATAGTGAAATTTCGTACTAATATTGTATATGTAAAATAGATGCTAAGGACATTTATTTGGATGATTTGGACAAGGTCGAAAAATAAGATGCTTAGCAATGGGGTCGTTTCCCCTTGCTTTGGAGGCCATTTCTAGCACATTTTCGGTGGCAATGAGATGTACTTCACAAAAGGACTAGGATTGATGAACTAACATGCATAATAGTACATAAAGCATTAAAACATCATAGAACAAACCAATAATCTCTAAAAAATATTGAATGTTCGTCCAAATTAGAAGGTCAATTCAAATTCAAATTTGAATTCCGGTTCAAATTCAAATTCACATCACATAAGTTTTCACATCAAAGTACACAAACCAATACAAGAATCAAGATTACATCAATGAAATATAGGTTTTCACATCAAAGTACAACAAACATAATGTTTCAATGGTTCCCACTCTATTTTGCTTGCCTCTTGCCGCTCGATCTCTTGTTATTTTTTCACTGCTTGGTTCAACATGACATAATTTGTTGATGCTCCTAGTTTTCTTACCAGGACTAGTTGGCCCCCACAACTTTTGCAGCAAAACCTCCTGAACTGGTTTTGGTGGCAATTCAACAGCCAAATCAGCGATGTCGTTCAGCACAACCTCGAGAACATGTTCAGGTGGCACCTCAATAGACTCTTTTGTTGCCTCTTCGGTTTGCAAATTATCCAGAACAGGTGGCAACTCAATAGATTGCAGCACAATATGATCAAGGGCATCATCTACTTCCATTGCAACATCCATAACAGGTGGCAACTCAATAGCCTCATTTTGCCTTGTTTGATCATCAGTAAACATGATCTGCACATTTCTCTTTTTTCTGAATCCACCAAGTCTTGCCTTTTTGGTTGGCCAGCATTTTTCAACAACAAGAGGCTGAACTGGACATTTTCTCCTAAAAACATAACAGGTCATTTTGCAACAAAACAAAGTGAAGAAACAACAGTAATAGTAACAAAAAAAATATTGCATACTTCTTTGGCTTTTCAGGAGTGTAATGGCATTTGGAAGACCCAGTTTGGTGCCCAAGTTCCTGGAAAAGCTTGCATCTATTTTTGGTACCTTTTTGAGGTCTTTTTGGCTTATCATCCTTTTTCCCTTTCTTACTACTCCCACCTTTATCAAACCATGCCTTGAATATACTTTGCTTAGGTCGGCCATCTTTTCTTTTGGTCAGTGGAGGACACATAGAAATTTCAAATTCTACTTCAGGCCATTGAGACTGGTCTGTAAGTGCTGGAATTGGAGTTGCATATGCAGCTTTGAATTTTTCTACTGAATAATATTCATGCAAATATAGGTGCATATTTAACTTTGGTTTGGAGGCCAAGAAGAGTAGGGCATGCTCACATGGCTTTCCAGTGTGTTGCCACTCCAGGCAAGTGCATTCATGCACTTCAGTGTCAACAACATGCCTCCTTCCAGTTTTGGTGTCTCTAACTTCAGCACCCCACAAAGAATATTTCTTAACTTTCAAATGTGCAAGATTTCTACTCCTGTTGACAACCTGTTGTACCACTGCTGGAAGCTTGTCCCCTTGTAGGACATCACCAATTCTTCTTCTCAATTCCCACAAGCGCATGATCATGATCCTGATTTGGTCAACCATGTCATGTACAGGCAAGTCCTTTAAATCCTTCACCTTGTTGTTAAAACTCTCTGCCAAGTTGTTGATATGATCACGTTTGATGGCAGTATTAAATCCTGACCGATACCATAAGAGAGAGTGATAGGTTTGCAGCCATGTACCAAATTCATTCTCAGTACATGCTACCATTATCTTACCAAGATGATATGAATGTGTCTGGGTAGTGTAAGATCTGGCTGCAGGCCACATGCGCCCAAATTCTTCTCCTCTGAACTTTTTGATCAAATTCATCCACATATGTCCAAAGCACTCTCTTTGCTCAGAATGGGGAAACATAGTCTTTACTGCATTTTCTAGGCCTTTGCATGCATCTGTACGAATTGCCAAAGGTGAGACTGTCCCTAAGCATCTTTTCAACTGCATCATAAACCATGTCCATGAGGCCTTAGTCTCTGACTGAAACAACCCAATGGCAACGGGGAACATCCAATTATGTCCATCCAGAGCATTGCATGTTGCTAGCTGACCATTCCACTTTCCAGTTAAAAATGAAGAGTCTATGCTTAAATATGGACGACATCCTGCTTTGAAGCCATCGATGCAAGGCTTTAAAGCCATAAAAAACTTAGAGAAGAACACCTTGCCATCATCACTGACCTTAGTATCTATCTCCACAACACTGCCAGGTGACCTTTTCTCAACCTCTGCTTTGAAGTTATACAACATCCTAAAAGTATTTGCCCAATCACCATACAATTCTTCCATTTCCCTTTGTTTTGCCTTCCACATAGTGCTATAATTCACCTTATTGGGTAGTCCTTTTCCAAGTCTTTTTTAGCCTCTTTGCAGTAGTGTTTGGTGTCTTGGCTAAAATAGGAGTGATCTTTTCAGCAACCCAAATTTGTGATGTCATTGTTGATACTCTCTGTGAACTAGGAATGCAAGTGCGTTCAAAAGGGATTTGATTAACTCTAATGGTGCTTCCATCTGGTTGGCGTCTAGCAGAAATGTACCATTTGCAAGGATTGGCGCCCCCATCAAAACCTCTAAATCTAGCATAGAACTTCTTTTTATCAGTCCACTGAGTCTTGGCATCAAACTGCTTCTTGATTGCATAAGTTTAGAAACACATCCTAAACTCACCCATGCTTGGAAACAGTTTCCCTACTGCAATAACAGGGTTTTCCTTGTCATAGACAGTAACCAGCTCATCATAATGTGCATCATTTACATCATCTGCAGCATTCTCCATCAGCTCTCTATCTACATATTCATAAAATGTTCTGTTACCACCATCATCATCAGCCAAATTAGTTTCATCAGTCTTTTCCTTATCTCTGTCATCTACTGGAATGCCAAATATTTTGGCCATTTCTGTGTCAGTCATTGGTGCTATGACTAAATTAGTAGTTTCATCTAACTCCACTGAATTCCAATCAACATACATACTAGCCCCTGCATCAACACCCTGTCCTGCATCAACATCATTTCTGTCTGATAATACTGTCACTTCAGTTCGTATGGGCACCATCTGCCTCTGTGAGTCCCAATCATCATCTGACATTTGCGAAGCAAAATTTGAAGCCACATATCCAACCTTGGGATCTGCTTCCAGATCGATGAGATCAGCATGAAAAGTAACCTCTTTGTTTGTCCAGCCATCTTATCGATCAATTTCATCTACTAAATCTTCTCCATCCTCAATTCTCAAATATTCTCCCTTCCAATTTTCAAACCGTAACAATGCAACTTCTTGCTATGGACCCCAAGGAACACGTTGCCCGATTTTATCCACCAAATTCTTCATGGCCAATTCTTCCATTTGCTGCAGTTGTTGGGGATCAATATCTGCAAACTCAACCTCCCAACCCACAGATGTACCTCTCTCGATGTTACATACACTACCATCACCTAGTTTCGCTTTAGATGGGAAGAACTTGAAATTGAATTGGAATTTTCTCCGCAGCTCATAATCACCCCTGTTTTGTTTGAGTAGAGGCGGGCAGAGTGAGCTAGAGGAATTGGTGATTATCCAAATGCGATCAAATCAAATGAAAAAATAGTGAGATTGACCTATTGGAAGTTCTCTCTTGCCTCTCCATCTCGATGCCCTCGATTCAGCCAACCCGCCCACGGCAATCAAGCTCAGAAATCAGAAATCAGAGGGAAAGCGATTGGGTCAGATCCAAATCCAAGCGCAGGGAATAAGCTAGGGTTTCGAGATTACGCACCACCGATGGGCTGCCCCTCAGCTCACATGGGCCGCCGCTGCCGAGCACACGAAGTTGATGGCGCCGCCGCCGGATTATAGCTAATCTATCAAGTGGGTGGGATCATGATGGTCAGGTGCAGTGACTCACACAGCCACTAAGTTGATGATGGTGTTTCTAGCCAACCCAGAGAGGTCTAGATCCTATGCATTGTTGGCATGGTCCCACATTTACCACAGTTGTGTGTGTCATGGCTTGGCATAGCAAAATTATAGCTAGAACTATCCAAACGTGGGGTAGTTAGGTCAACGATCATGTCCGACTACTCGAAAGAGCCACTTGTGTACCATGTTTTTATCTACATTTATTAAAATGGACTCAAATTTGGCACGAGTGTTTATCACCATGTGCCTAATGATGCTACCATTGTATCTAGCCATTTTGGTTTGAAATTTTCAAAAATTTAACCAACAAACTCAAAAACAGGCTTTCATTTGTGAAGCAAGTACCAAAACTACAATTTAAAACCTTCTAGTTGCATGCTTGTGCGGTTTTACATCATATTGGGACCACAAAAGAGAAGTTGTACTTTTAACCACATAGGCCACACTTCAAACACGGATATTTAACCGCAGCCGTTACAAAATATCTTGTACATTGACTACAATGTTGCATACAAATAACATGACATAACGCAATAAAAATACTAAAAGCCACCCTTGAAATAAACTTTTGGAGGCCATTCCTCCGACAATGAGTAGATCCTACCCACCTGGCTTTCATTGCTTAACATCTGAATTTCAGTCACAGTTTTCATATCCATGTTGACTTCAAACAATCCAGGATCAAACCCAGTTGATAACAATACAAATCGCCCATTGCTTGATGCCTTCCTCATCTGAATTTTGTAGTAATAATTTGCGAACCCTGACTTACCCTCATTATTGAAAACTTCTTCCCAGCAGTCATCCAATATCCTAGATCCAATTGTTTGAACCAAATAAACCTTAGACTCCAAAGAACACACAGTGTGGTTTCCCTCATGATGCAGAACCCATCTTTCAAGATCTCCATTGGAAAACTTAATGAACACCACCCCTCCTCCACATTTAGGAGCTATCGTGTAATCATTCCAAGAGTTAACATTAAATCCCATTTCATCTGACAATTCTATTATGCAAGTCTATGATGTTAAAATGTCCAAACAAACTATATACCCGACTACATACATCATGTAGAGCTTGCCTCTAGATAAAACACCATACGGATTACGGTGAAAGACAGGAACCACAGGTGATTGTATTGGCGAATTTACTGTTCTTGACCACCCCCCATCTTTATGAATACACACATACACACGTGAACAACCACCGGCAGTACTGTTAAAGCTTACCCCGTTGTAGTCAGAATTAAAGAGCGTAGCTGCATCTTTCTCGAAGAAAGGCAACCCTGACCACCCCCTTCCAAGTATCAACCCAAACTGCCCAAATGTGTTATCAGTGTGCTGACCCCCATTTCTTGTAATTTGCGCTATATGCTCCATCTCCAAAGAACTAAAACTATTTTTTCTTGCAGAGGGGCAAAACGTGTAGTAAACATCCGAATCCCCACACATGCTTCTAGCTTTAAGACCAAGGACAACACCATCTGCTGAACTCAAAATATCTCCACCTCCCCACAGTTCACTATTTAATAATGGGCGTAAAGCATTAGATGAAACCTCTGTCTGATTTCCCCATGCATAAATTAACCTAAATACACCTGTTCTTGTTCCTGGTTTCCTGAACTGCACCAAAAACCTAGATGTGCTGGTGTTTTTGTCGAACTAAACCAGCGTTGCACAATTAGAGACCTACTAGCTGACAACCAGGCATTATTAAAAATGCTGCAACGGATCAATGCCATAAAAGTTTCAATTTCAGACTTTGTAATAATTTTTGAAACCAAATCTGAGTTGCTCATCACTGAATCCATAGAAGTTTTCAATTCGACATATATGCTGGATCCAACTCCATCTTCCAAACAAGAAACCATATGTCATATGTTTGATACAATTCCATGAATTTTTTTATACCAAGGAATAGAAGCATGTCAACAAGCTTCCATCATCTACAGAATAACATATCAAACAACAGAACAGAAATAAAATCCCTACAAACTACAACACACTAATAAATTACACCATCCCCCCACCCCCCAATTTGCGAAGGAAGCTGTTATTGAAGCTTCCCTTCCTAAAAGCAGTCACTTCTAAAGAACAGAAAGTATTTTATTTTTCAATTTCTCCTTTGTATAAGAAACAATTAAAGTAAAATCCTTCAACATATCCCAAACTATAGCACGGTTCTTAAATACCCTAAGAAACAGATATACTCTGAAGACCTCTTTAGATCTACACAGAACAGACCCATACTATACACACAATAGGAAAGCATACAAAATTTTACATATGCAGTCGGATAAAAGAAATCAACATTACCAGAAGCTTCTTTTCGAAATCCATCGCCTGAAGTGTTGAACTCTCTAAATCCCAGAGAATCTTCCATGGCGACAACCCAGCCAGACCTTGGAACCTTAGGCGAAAGCACACCCTCATCCCTCTCGTTCATAACAGCGTGATGTATGCGAGTTTTAGTGGAAGGATATAAGAATCAATTTGAATCTTGGAAGAGCGGATGGTTAGGGGCACCTTAGGTTAGGGTTCCAAAGGACGCAGCCGTTCATCCATAGCTATCGAAATTCCTTTTGTACCCCCCAGGACCAACTTTATCCATGCTAGAAAAACACAAGGGGGATTTGCAAAATAACTCTGCTGTGCTCTGAACTGAAGCCATGTATGAAGCTAGTTCTGACCGGCCACTACGCTGATTACTACCAAACCCAAAAAATTATACGTACGCTAAAAATCGATCTATAAAAATTACTGATCAATCCAAAAAAACATCCTTCCTGGTATATCTTAAGGAAAACGAACTCAATCCCGAAGAGAAACAAATTTAACCGTGAAACACAGAAACTTAGATTCATAGTGGATTAACTGAAGATTTTTTATATTTCCCATCTATCCCAGATAGTTCAGCTTTTCCCTTTTCATATGACACCCATTTTTAAGCACCAAATATTATCCAAAAATATCCCATGTTGTAAAATTTATCGTTTTTAAAAAACTAGGATTAGCCGAAGATATCTCATTTTTATGACTTACTATTACATTAAAAAGTACTAGTGTTAGACCTGAATGATGCATACATTACCCCTCCCTAAATCATAACTAAGAATAGTGAAATATTCATATTGTTTAAATTACAAATTCATAAGCCATGTTTTGATGTATTGATGCTAGCTAAATGGACTCAAATTTGGCACAAGGGTGTATCACCACGTGCCTAATGATGCTAGCATTGTATCTAGCCTAATGATGATAGCATTGTACCCAGAGAGGTCTATACCCAATGCAATGTTGGCATGGGCCCACATCTACCACAAAGTAGCTCATCATGTCTTGGCATTGTATCTAGCCTAATGATGCTAGCATTGTACCCATAGAGGTCAAGATCCCATGCAATGTTGGCATGGCCCCACATCTACCACAGTTGTGTGTGTCATGGCTTGGCATAGAGAAAATATAGTTAGATCTATCAAGAGGGTAGTATCATGTTGTCCAAGTGATGACTCATACAACAACAAGTTGGTGAAGGTGTTTCTATCCAACCCAGAGAGGTCTCGATCCCATGCAATGTTGGCATGGCCCCACATTTGCCACAAGTGTGTCTCATGTCTTGGCATAGCACTCTTACATCTAAATCTATCAAGTGGGTGGGATCATGTTGGTCAGGTTTAGTGACTCACACAACCACTAAGTTGATGATGGTGTTTCTAGCCAACCTAGAGAGGTATAGATCCCATGCAATGTTGGCATGGGCCCACATCTCTTGCTGTAGATTCAAAATTCAACTGATTTTTAGAAACAATTCAAAATTCATCATCTCTTGGCATAGTAGTGTTATACTTAGATATATCAAGTGGGTGGGATCATGTTATCCCAGCATTGCATTAGGCTCTAGACCCATATGAGTTGACTAGAAACATCATCATCAAGTTTGTCGTGGCTTGACATAGCACTATTATAGCTAGATCTATCAAGTGGGAGGGATCATGTGGTCAAGTGTAGTGTCTCAAACAACCACTAAGTTGATGATGGTGTTTCTAGCCAGTCCAGAGAGGTCTAGACCCCATGCAATGTTAGCATGGCCCCACATCTACCACAAGTGTGTCCTGGCTTGGCATAGCACTTTTACAGCTAGATCTATCAAGTGGGTGGGATCATGTTGGCCAGGTGTAGTGACTCACACAACCACTAAGTTGATGATGGTGTTTCTAGCCAACCTACAAAGGTATAGATCCCATGCAATGTTGGCATGGGCCCACATCTACCACAGTTGTGTGTGTCATGGCTTGGCATAGCGAAAGTATAGTTAGATCTATCAAGTAGGTAGGATCATGTTGGTCAGGTGGGATGACTCATACAAAAACAAGTTGGTGAAGGTGTTCCTATCTAGCCCATAAAGGTCTAGACCCCATGCAATGTTGGCATGGCCCCACATCTGCCACAAGTTTGTGTCATGGCTTGGCATAGCACTCTTATAGCTAGATCTATCAAGTGGGTGGGATCATGTTGGTCAGGAGTAGTGACTCACACAACCACTAAGTTGATGATGGTATTTCAAGCCTGCCCAGAGAGGTCTAGACCACATGCAATGTTAGCATGGACCCACATCTACCACGAGTGTGTGTCACGACTTGGCATTGCACTCTTATAGCTAGATCTATCAAGCGGGTGGGATCATGTTGGTCAGGTGCAGTGACTCGCACAACCACTAAGTTGATGATGGTGTTTCTAGTCAACTCAGAGAGGTTTAGATCCCATGCAATGTTGGCATGGGCCCACATCTACCACAGTTGTGTGTGTCATGGCTTGGCATAGCAAAATTATAGCTAGATATAGCAAGTAGGTAGGATCATGTTGGCCACAGAACCACAAGTTGGTGAAGGTGTTTCTAGCCGCTCCAGAGAGGTATAAAGCCCATTCAAAAATTCAAAATTTGACCAGGCCACCTAAAATTCAAAAGAAACATCAAAATTGTGTTAAACGTTGGACACATTTGACCGGGCACAATTGGCCCGAGACAGGCCGACCGGCATACGGGCTGTCCAAAGCCCATGCATCATACTCAGACGTTATTTTAATCCATGGACCTAAACCCTAAACCCCACAGGCCCCACCCACCCAGCACGCACTCTCCCCACGTTGTACGTGCGCACAAAAGAGGAACATCTTATCAGAGGGATTTTCTTGTTCGATCGCCTCGACTCCGCCCACCTCGACTCCGCCCATCGCCACCAACGACGAGATTTGAATTCTTTTCTTCCTGCCCTACATGAGAGCTACATCGAGGACACACCGTTTCTTTTTGAGGAGCTGAATAATCACAGCACACGCACTACCGTTGCAGGTATTTTTGTACGCACTGTGGATTTATCATACAGTATTACTAGTTCTAAGTTCAGCAAAACTTCGATTAGAGCTCGATCCATATGGATCCGTTTTTTTAGTCGTTAGATTTTCTGTCCAAGGGTAGTCGCCATTATGTCGAAGAATTGTTAGTGGATCTTTGCTAGGAATTCTAGTTGTTGGGCTCTGTTTGAGGGCGGGAAATCGTTTGGCATGATGTTGCCTATTAATTCTGCTGTAATTTTCTTGTGTTAATTGGTTCTGTGTGTTAGACATCGCATCTCAGGCCTACATGCGGTGTTGAGATGCAATTTAGCTGGTTTGGTGTTTAAAAACGAATGATGTATAGAAGTCCCTTTTGATAAAAGAAACAAGACGTTTGATTCTCCTGTTGTTATTCAATTTAGCTGGTTATGTGTAATATTGTTCATATATGTTTGCAATAAAAGGTCTATAAACACATGCACTACAGAAAAACTATGTGTGTAAACTCTTTATTTGTAATTGTATATATGTGTAAACATTTTTAAAATCCCGCTCTCGATTTATCGGTAGTTAGGCGCGTCCAGAGATCGATTTACCTGACATGGTGTAGTATAACGTACTCTTAGCGTTATCCATCTTATAGTCTATGTGTGTTATGAATAGTATTATTTCTTTGGATGCCAACAAAATACCTAAATAAATATAGTTATTTTTCAACAGAATGGACGAAATCGGAGAAATGTGTTGTGCTGTTGAGAAGTGGTGTCATTTCATGAAAAGTATGACACCGGCACAACGTGCCAAAATTGGAGAACCGACTTGCAGTGCATGCTTGAGAATCCCCTAGTGAAGTCAAGATGTCTGGTGATCAAATTTATGACACAAAAATTTGATCCAAAGACAGAAAAATTTAATGTACGCAAGAATGATGGTGAAATATCCCTTACAGGAGTGGATGTTGAGTGCATCTATGGTTTAAAAAATCATGGATTGGATATATCGGACATTCTTTATGAGGAAGCTGATGACGCAAAGAACTATATACCTGATAGCTTTGTAAGCAAAAAAGACAGGTAATCTTGTAATTGATGACCTAATCACCGACGTCATCAAGGATAAAGTTGTGGATGACGACTTTATCTGCAAGGTGGTTCTGGTTCTGATTGGGACAGTCCTTGCCCCACAGAACCAGAAGATCGTCCCAAAACAATACTATGCACTGGTAGAAGATGTGGGTCGCATTAAAAAGCTGAATTCAATGAGTATGTACGGACATACCTTATTGCTAGCCTAAAACAAGTAGGCAACGCATATGAAGCGAAGCAATGGCCGACAGGCAGCACCATCTTGTTACAGGTAAATTCCATTCTCAACTTACATACTTCCTCCGATTCAAACTAATTGACTTGGTTTTGTCTAGATTCGGATATATCTAGCACTAAAACATGTCTAGATACATCCAAATCTAGACAAATCTGAGTTAAATAATTTGAATCGGAGGGAGTATATAATTATCTACAATACATTTTCTTTGTTTTAATCTAATTTTGTTGTGATATTTGAAGTATCTGTACTATGAGAAGATACTCTCATATGGCACCGAGTATACGTCCAGAAGGCCATTGATGAGGAACTGGACGGAAGATGCGGCTTCGGCGAGAGACACCTTAGAATTAAAGGGCCGTGCTTTGGGGAAGGTATGTAAATACAAGTGATATTGTGGCTTATTTTTTGTTCTACTAACGGTTCTAGGTTGTCAATATTAATTGGTTTTTATACACATATCTTGAAGATTGACGATGACATAACTCAAAAGCATCGAGAAGAGGTTCTCCATACACCCGAAATTGCATCTGGTAAGAAACGTAGTAGAGGGCCCTACAGGAAGAAGGAAGGAGGTTCTACATCCAGCAGGGCTAAAGGAATGAGAGAAGTCATGTTGGAATAGATGACGAACAAACTAACAGAGCATATTGATAGAACAATGGAAGAAACCTTTGATAGAAAGATGGAGGTCTTCACAGAAGCTTGTGCTAAGGTGATACACCCTATGTGTCATCTTCTCTGAGTTAAACAAATGCTTTTTTTAAACATGACATGATGATTCATTTATTTTCAATCTTGCAGAAACTTCTTTTTATGATGAACTCGGCAGGACTCGCATACAGACCTTCTAAAGAAAAAATTTCTGATAATGACAATAAAGAGGAGGAGGTAGATAAGGAGGTAGAGAAGGAGGTAGAGAATGGTGAAGGAATCTCCTCTACTAACACCAAATATACGTCAAAAGATTTCATGGAATGTCCAGACACCCCAGAAAGTAACTCCTTTGACATTGCACAGGACTCTAATTTAAAGAAGGTTTCAAATAGTAAGGGGAAAGAGGTTGAAGGTGACATATTCATGTTACCCACAGACAAGAAGGAAAGGAATGCTACTGATGCTTGCCACACCGCACCATCGAAACTCGGCAGTACGCAAACGTCACCAATACTAATTGATGGTAGGGGTCCTTCACCGACGCGACCGGACCCAGAGCCGATTCCATTAGGAGCATTCACAGCTGTATTGAAAAAGGGGCAGGGGAAAACGGGTGAGGTAGGAGACACTCTATCGAATGGATCATTTGACTCGTTTAATAGCCTATATACCATTTGCCGGAAAGCTATTAATGGTGAGAAGACAGAAGCCGTTGGCGAGAAGCGCAAGCTCAGGTCGGCGGACAAAAAGGGTAAAAAACCAAAAAACGATGTTAGAAAAGGTAGTGAAACATCATTGAATTGCATGGTTGTGCATGTATTAAATTAAAACAATTGCATGCACGTATTGAACATTTGTTTCTGTGTATGCAGTTCTTTTCGAAGACATAGAAGTCCTGGACGGTTTGACACCGCAACAAATAGATGTTGCAGTGTTGTACATTGAAACAGCAAAAAATAATAAAGATTTTTGCAATAAAAGTGTCTATCATAACAAGGACGACACTGAGGTCACTGCCAACCACATTAGTGTGATCCTTGATAAATTATGGCTGCGTAGCAATGTAAGTCCAAGTACCACAGTTTTGTTATTTTATGCAAACAAGAAGGATCGTTTGTCACACGTTATTAATTTTTTGTAGGTTATAGGTGCTTACATGGAAGAATTGTCTCTTCAACTAGGGGATGACCGAAACTTGTGCCCTGCATAGAGAGCAAACAGTCTAATACGTACTCCACCAAGAAGAAAAACTAGATCCCAGCATAAGAAAGAAGCCTTGGACAAAAAATCAGAAAAGGTGTATGATATATCAGGATGCTCTGCAAGATGCATGGAAGAATACTTTCGTGCTGATAAAGTAAGTACTGTTTGTACAAAAAAAATGCAGGGTATAAACCAGATTATGTAATGTGATAACACTTGTCTCTTTTTGGTAGGCATATTTCGCGTTGAATATAAACGATTGCCACTGGTGTTGTGTCGTCTTGAATAGTCCAAAGAAGAAATTTTAAGTGCTCGACTCGCTGTTTGAATTTAAAAGGGTCCAGAAAAATTGTCGAAGTTCTGTATGTTTTCTCTCTATACATTTAGCGACGATATGGTTACTCCAAGCATTACACTAAACCTCTCTGTTTAATAGAGAGAGCAAATTTCGAAAGACATAGAAGTGGCTAACAAATATACGGATTATAAGTTTCGTGATGTTTCCAATTGGGAGATCGTAAGCTGCGAAACACCACGGTAAAATGATGCGTGAGTTTCTGGTTGAACTAATGCCATTTCTTTGGATGTGTTAGTACTGTTATTAAAATTTAGATTCGTTGTGATCAGAAACTCATGTGGAATGTTCGTGATACGCTGTATGGAGCACTTTGATGGAGATAAATTTACAGATGTAGTCTCGCAGGTATTCAAAATTTCTATTTGGCATTTGCATATTTATATATACCAGCATGTGACCTTGTTAACCCTGCTAATATTTTGTTATAGGAAAGGATAAATGATTCTAGGAGACGTACTGTTGCAGAAATTATTCTGTTGAAGACAAACAAACTCTACAAGGTAAAAAGCAGAGTTCCTGAGATCGCGGAGATGCTGGTAGATTCTTGAAAACTCAAGAAACAAAAATTCATACTAACGATTCCCTGGCGAATGTTGGTATACCATTAAAAAAATTACGCAAAGCTGGGTTGTTTGATTGCTAAACAGTTCGCGCATGGCGCTGTGTTTTTGTCAGAAGAATGTTTCATGATTGTGGTTTAATTTTATCGTTTTGCTTAATTTACGATTGTAATTAATGTAAAGTTTGGGTTGTTTATGTTCGCCAATTTGTGGGTTTGATGAGCAATGTTCAGGCCTAGCTGTAGTGCGTATGCTTAAAATACAACGCTCGCCAAAATAGTAACGGACCAAACATATAAATGAATGGGAATAACATTATACAGTTTCAAAATGTAAGAGTTTTTAGCTTTGTGATCTAGACCTCTTTAGGTTGGCTAGAATCTCCCTCATCAACTTGTGGTTGTGTGACTCATCACTTGGCCAAAATGATCAAACCCAGTTGATACATCTGAGTAAGCCATAACACACACTCGTGGAAGATGTGGGCCCATGCCAACATTGCATGGGATCTAGACCTCTCTACGCTGGCTAGAAACATCTTCACCAGTGTTTCTCCTCTCGCTCAAAACGGTGTGTATTTCTTTGGTATAGTCCTCGTCACGAAGGAGTAAAATGCCTTGATAGTACTTCTGGCCGTGTCTACGAGTCAAGGGATGTAGTTTTTGATGAAAATGTTTTCCCTTTGCTACACTTCATCAAAATTGCGGGTCGTCGTCTCCATGATGAAATTCTTTTGCTTCCTTCAGACAATCCCTCCTCAGTAGAAACAACTATGGGTGTGCATACTAATGACCAATATATATGTGTCGATTGTTCCTGTCGTTGATCCTATGCAGGCCACAGCTGACACCCTGCCCACAAGCTGTACCGAACTAGTCACGCAAAATTCTGCCGAAAATACTGATGACAACACGTCAGATAATGAGGCTGAAGGAAACACCGCTACAAGCCAAGAAAACACGTAATCTGAGCATGATACGGTGGCAAAATCTGCCTCGGATCCGCCCCCGAGACTCTGACTCGCCGTCACCTGGGCGTATCGATCCGCGCCAGTCCCCTCACGCCACGTCCCCAAGGTCTGGGCCCTCCTTTGCGTCGCGTTCTGCGCGTAACTATGGTGGCCATGGGGAGCCCGACACGTCTTCCCCGTGGTCCCCACCAACGCGTGTACGCGCGGATCTCCCGACCAGATCTCCCCCGTGGTTCTTCTGACGGCTTCGAGAGTGACGCCTCGCCAGGAGATCCAATCGGCACGTCGTTGAGCGTTGGTGCCCAGGAATATTCTGCGCCTGTACATTCTTCAGCGCCAAGATCTTCTGCAGCACCTGCTGCTGTTGGGCCACGCGGAGATGAAAAAAAAAATTCCCCTCAAACGTGGTGATCCCAAGATCTAGCTGAGGTACAAGGCTACGAGGTTTACCACTAGACGCGCAGTTGCGGATTACTGATGAAGCGCGTCAGTTGATGCAGTGCAGTCCTCACGATCCGATTGTCCTGGTGCTGATCGCACAGCACCTCTGCTGGTATCCATACGTACAAGGAGGAGCGCCGGCGGCGAACTGCTAGGTTCATGACGACGGCTAGACTGCTGTGGAGCTAGGTTTTCCAACACATGGAATGACCTAACCGAACAACGATTAACCTTTCTGGGTTACGGTGCTCCACTATATATAGGGAGTGAACGTGGGCTCTGCTCGCGCGACCCATTCACTAAAGCCCATATAACACTAGTCACGGTGAGTCCAACTCACTAACTCAGTCCTAATCCGGTTTAGGTCCAACCCAACCAGATTACAGGTTCAGATCCAATCCGAACTTGCTCCCGATATTAAGTGTGTGACCCCGCAGGCTCATGGCTACTTGGACACGATTGGAGTCCGACTCTCAATCGATCAGTCGGTAGCGGCTCCTAGCAGAACGTGCCGACTCCCAAGTACCAAAGAGTCATGACGACTTGCCTTTCCAATGCGACTTACGTCCGAGTCCCTTTTGCCTTAAGATATACCTTGTCAGACTATAGGCGAATATATGTCATCACTTAAATAGTCTGACTCTCTTCTCGATCCGAGATAAGTGATTCACCCGACTAACTCTTAGTCAATCGCCTCGGTTAACACTTAACCGAGTCGTGCATGGTCATGCTTTCCGAATCATATCTCACGAGAGGGCCCAGAGAATATCTCTCCAAGTGGAGGGGCAAAATCCCATCTTGGTTATTCACATCACATAGCTTGATTCTCAGTCGACCCAAACTCTGCCTTTATAACTGCCTAGTTACCAATCAGCGTTTGACAGAACCTAAGTCGGTGATCCTCAACTCGGACTATGCAATAACCTCAGGTCTAAGGATTATATTGATTGAGATATACAAATGACAACTTGTTCGTTGTACCTCAATATGGGTCAATCCGACTCGCTAAACTCTTTAGCCAAGTCTGTGTAAGTTGGAATAGCATCTCCATGCCCATGACAAGTGGAACCGAGTCATCAAGCCAACTTTCACATTGGTCTAAGTTGTGTGTCCAGCACAACCTCAATGACCAAGGATATTTAGTACAAACAACATGAATGCATAGTTCCACAACCGAACCACATATTCAATGATACACATCAGATGTTTATACAAGGACTACTTAATATCTTTATGAATACAATGGGAAATATCATCATACATGATTGCCTCTAGGGCATATTCCCAACAGCTGCTGACATATATACTGCTGCTAAACCCCGCACTCGTCTACAAAAAAGGTACTACTACCTCCGTTCCAAAATGTAAGGCTTTTTAGCAAACTAAAACAGCTTGCTAAAAAGATTTATATTGTGAAACGAAGGAAGTATAAAGGACCCAAAAATTCGTACTGAGGGCACAATTCGGTTGGCACTATTAACATCTACTCCCTCCGTTTCAAAATATAAGATGTTTTAGCTTTGTGAAGGAAATGTATCAATACTTATTTTAGTGTGTAGGTTCATTCAAGTTTGGAGTGAATCTACAAACTAAAACAAGTCTAGATACATTTTCTTCACAAATCTAAAACATCTTATATTTTGAAACAGATGGAGTACAGGAGAACCATAAAACTTGCATGAAGGTAAAACGGATACAAACTGAAGTGTGCTATGCAAGATCCCACCAAGCTCTAACAAAAATGTTATTGATTGCACCTTGTCCCACCAAGCTCTAACATGATCCCACCCAGTTGATACATCTAAGCATAAGAGTTCCATGCCAAGCCATGACACACACTTGTGGCAGACGTGGACCCATGCCAACATTGCATGAGATCTAGACCTCTCTTAGCTGGATAGAAACACTTTAACCAACTTGTGGTTGTATGCCATGTTACAACATCGACCTAGTTTCACATCATAAAAATTCATCACATTAATTTGCCACAAGCTAGTGTGTGTCATGGATTGGCAAACTCAAAATTATAGCTAGATCTAGCAAGTAGGTAGGATCATGTTGACCAGGTGTGATGACACATACAACAACAAGTTGGTGAAGGTGTTTCTATCCAGCCCAGAGAGGTGTCTAGACCCCATACATGCATGTAATGTTTCCATGGCCCCACATTTTCCACAAGCTAGTGTGTATCATGCCTTGGCATAGCACTCTTATAGCTAGATCTATCATGTGTGGGATCACGTTGGCCAGGTGTAGTGACTCACACAACCACTAAGTTGATGACGGTGGTTCTAGCCAGCCCAGAGTGGTCTAGACCCCATGCAATGTTGGCATGGCCCCACATTTGCCACAGGCTAGTGTGTGTCATGGCTTGGTAGACTCAAAATTATAGCTAGAGCTAGCAAGTAGGTAGGATCATGTTGGCCACCAAGAAGAAACTTGTGCCCTGCATGGAGGGCAAATGCTCTAATATGTACTCTGTCGTGGGAATGGTCACGGCAGATGCTGCAATCGGCAGCGAGTAGTAGAACGAGGGGCAAGGGCGGCCAGCCATCTGCGGTGCGAGATGACGGCAAAGACACAGGGTTTTACCCAGGTTCGGCCCCCCGGAGGGTAAAGACCTACTCCTGCTAGATTGTATTATGAAGGTGTTACAATGGGGCGAGCTCGGCGGCTAGGCGGCGAGTCGCTTGGGTGTATGAGGGAACGTGTCTCTACTCACCCTATAGGGAGGTTTATATAGGCTCACCTCCCCTAGGGTTTACATATCTCAACCGATTCGGTTACAGCTTCAGTAGTCGTTTAACCTAGTCCGACTGGGCCTATCCACTCGCCTGGGCCTTCAGCTTCCAGTCGCTCAGTACCTTGCTGGGCTTCGATCCACTCGCCGTTCTGCAGGCCCACTCGCCAGCTCACGGGTCAGTCGGAAACGTCCTGCTGGGTATACCCCAGTAGGCATATCCCCATCAGTAGTCCCCGAGGCCGTCGTCGATTGGGCGTAAGTGGCTGCTGGCAGTCGGAGTATACGGCTTCAGAGTAGGCATCCAGTCGAATCGTCGGCGGGCTCCTGTATAAAGGAGGAAATCCGACGAACCGAGTCGCGGCTTCGGCGAGTCGAGTCGATGAGACGCGGTCATAGTGATTGACTTGGCGAGCCGAGTGGCTGGAGTTGGACCGTCAGGCGCGGTCAAACTAGCCGTTGGGGTAACCCAACGGTAACTTTTGGCGTAATCATCGCGCGGTAACGGCCTCCTGAATTGGCGGGTAACTCCCGCTATATAAGAGGAATGGCAGGCAACCGTAGAGTCAAATGCTCACCACTTCTTCCGAGTGCGCGCATTTTCCTTCCTTTTCTTCGCGATCCAGTCGACCCGAAATCCTCCGATCTCCAACCAACCTCTCGGCCATGGCCCTTTCCACCGAACCGTGGGGTAGATCCAAGTGCACGAGGGCGCAGCTGGCCTCTTTCGAGGAGGCCGGGATCCTGCGAGCCGGCTGTTGGCGTATCCCCGCAGCCGGAGAAACGACCCCAAACCCGCGAGAGAGGGAATTCGTCTGTTTCACCAGTCATCTCGAGCGAGGGCTTGGGTTTCCCACGTCCTTGTTCTTCCGGCGCTTTTGCGCCTACTACGGGATCCAGCCTTCAGATCTAGGTCCCCACAACATCGAGCAGGTCGCCATCTTCGTGGCGTTCTGCGAATGCTACTTGGGCTGCCGGCCCTACTTCCCCTTGTGGCAAGATCTGTTCCACGGACGGATCAGCCGCGAGGAGGCAGGCGGCCCAATGCTAGCCGCGGGCGGCTTGACGTTCCAGCTCAAGTCCAAAGCCTCTTTCTTTGATCTGATGCTACCCGCCAAGGCAGCGAGCGACTGGAAAAAGTCGTGGTTCTACGTGACCGAGGCGACCCCGAAGGGCGAGGCGGCGATCCTGCGGTACTCCGCTAGTCGTTCCGAGCCGCGCCATCTCCAAGTCGGCAAGCTCCCCGACGACCAGCGGATGGCCGTTGACGAGATGCTCCAGACCATCCGTGGTCTGAAGAAGAAGGGCCTCCAAACGATAAATTTGTACAATTGCTGGCTTGGGCGGCGGCTCGTTCCACTCGCCCAGCGCGACCACTACATGTACCAATACACGGGTCGGGGGGACTCGACGAAGGCCTGCCTCGACGAGTGGAAGCTGGAAGATTACCTCCCAGCGTTGAAGAAGATTACCCAGGCGGTGTACCTGGATGCGCAGGCCGGGATCGCCCCCTACACCGCGAAGCGTCCAGCTCCAACGGTAATTTCTTTCCCTTGTTCGCAGTCGCAGTGTATGCAGTCGCGGTAATTCTGATTCTGTTTTGTATTCATCGCAGCTATTCCAGGTGGTGGAAGGGTGGCTCCCACCTTTGGATGATGAGAGCCCGGGCCCATCCGCCCAGGACATAGGCGAATCGCCACCCGCAAGGGGCAACAAAGACGACGAGGACGAGTCCGAAGAGGAGGTCGCCCCGCTGGTCCGAAAGACCCGCGGGCAACGTCAGCGCGAGATCGAGGCGAGCAGAAGCCTTGAGCGTCATGACGACGACGACGAGCTCCCAGAGACCACCTCGCGCCGTCAAGCCACTCCGTCGAAGAAGAAGAAGAAGGAGAGGGAGGTGAGGGCCCCCCTGAAGAAGAAAACGAAGCCGTCGAGGACGGCCTCACCGCCGCACTCGGCGAGCAGCTCCGATGCTCCCAGCCCAGCTGGTGACGGCGCGCCACCAGCGACAACCGCGCTGGACACGGCGACCGTGGAAGTGCCGCTGGCCTCAATGCCCCCGCCATTCGCCCCAGTCTCGGGGCTGGGGGAGGCTCCGGCTGCGGCGACCTCGCCTCGCAAGGAGGCTCCGGCCGCGGCGGCTTCGCCCCGCAAGGAGGCTCCGGCTGTAGCGGCTCCAACTCGCGAGGAAGCTCCCGCCGAGGATGTCCCTGAGGCGCCAGCTGCAGCCTCAACAACGAAGAAGCCGTCCGTGTCTTGGGCACGCGACGTCCTGGAACTGGGGCTCAGTCGCCGACTGGGCCCTGAACTGGAAAAACCGGCCGGCCTTCGTACGGGGCTACGTTTCATCCCAGTCGCCAAGTGAGTGCGCTCACCCCTCCTTATTTTCCGTAACTATTTAAATTGTCTTTGTTGATTCGATTAATGCGCAGGACCGGGGTGAAAAGGATGGGCCATCCGACCGTGGCCAAGGTACCCTCCGCCGCTAGCGAGGAGGATCCTTCCCGCAAGAGGAAGGCGGACGAGGTTGTCGCCTCAGCGGATGGCAGTAAGAAGGCCAAGGGCGATGACATCGTTACTATCTCTGACGACATGGCGGCCGTGCCGGCCGGGCCCGCGGTGGAGGCAACCGCGTCTACGAAGGAGGGCACTTCCTTGCCTGGAACGGCGGAGGCGACTTCCCTTGGAGCGGGTGCCTCTATCGCTACCTTCCCCCGCTTCGTGACCAAGGCGGCCACGGCGAGTGGGGCTGCGCCCTCGAGCCACACTCCGGGGAGCGCCGATGCTGAAGTCGACCAGCGTCGTGGGCACACGCCAGCGTTACTCGCGTCCATGGACGCTATCCAACTCCATGGCATGCTTGGCGCAGCCATCCAGGTACATCCAGTCCCCGAGGATCAGGTCGGTGCTTTGCAGCGGCGTGATTCTTATAATTTCTCGTCTTTTATTTTCGTATCCAGGCCCCGTGTGCGCACGCGCTAAATTTTAGCGGGTGGGCACTTAGGAATTTCTTGATCACCAGTGTCGGAAGTCCTTATTGCTGGGCTTCAGGACGACCACACGTCGCTTCAGTGCTTCATCACGGGACTCGCTCGCCCGCTGCTTGGTGAGTGCATCCTCCCTTTCTTATAGTTGTGGTTTTTGTGGTGTCCGTCATACTCATCATTGTCTTCTTCTTCGCAGGTCGCATCATTGATAGCGAAGAAGAGGCAAGCTCGCTCGATGCAAGGCAGTGCGTAAGCATGCTCGTCGACTCGGCGACGTTGTCGGCGACCTGCATCCGCGCCTACCTCCAAGAAATATCACTCACGGAGGTGATTCCCAGCGACCTCGTTGAGGTGTGGAAGTACTTGGAGAAGGCACCCGCGGTCGTTGAATTCATGACGCGATCGGCGTTTCGGCGTGGAGCATCGACGGCCCTGAGCCTTGGACTCGCCCACTTCCCCGAAGACTTCGACATCGACGATGTGACGAGTGGGTACCCATCGTCAACTGGCGCGGTGGAGCTGTCCGAGGTCCTCAAGTTGCAAGAGCGTGCCACCACGTACTCGGAACGTGTCTGGGCAATGGGCGACCTCCTTCCATACCAGGAGACGGTCGTCGCGCCGAACGACCCCGAGCCGCCGCATCGTGACTTCAAGGTCGAGCAGCCTTTTCGCGCGGTGATAGCGGGTGAACTGACGACGTATCCATCAAACCCGTACAAGGCGTTCATCCGCAATCGTCGGGATGTTGGCGAGTCGTCGACGAAGCCTGCAGAGTAGAGTAGTTTGCCTTGTGGCGTTAGCAGCAGTTCTGCCACGCAGGCATATTTTCTAACGCGAAACAATGCAACATGCAATTGAATGAGACGTCGTGTCTATTTTGTTATTTGTTTGTGTGCTTTTGATTGATGTTGAACGAGTCCCCGAGCGCGTCCGCCCTTTTGTGGGGTTTACCTCGTGTATGATATATGTGTTGTTGTTATGTGTTTTGATGTTTTAGTCGACTCGCCCGAGCTCGAAGAGCCAGTCGCTAGGCGACTCCCTTGAGTGCTCTATACTTTACCATTTTCCCGTGCGCGAACGAGGTCGGGTGGCCGAGTCCCCGAGCGTGGTACTTGGTAGTTCTAGGCGCGACTCGAGAGTGGTTGAGGACTTAGCGCGTTGGTGTGAGCGCGTCACTCCTGCCTGGCCCGTGGGGTCAGTCGCGTGGCGAGTCCTGGGCATGCTCTCTTACTTGGCGTTTTCCCTGACCGCTCGCGACGAACTGGTCTTCAGTCCCCGAGCGTGGTACTTAGCCATTCGAGTCGCTAGGCCGAGTATGCGGAGGACCAAGGTCGCTGTGAGAGGCGAGGGAAGTTGTCTTGGCTCGTAGAACCAGTCGAGCTAGGCGACTCCAATGGGGCTCCGGGTTGGCGTTATTCGTGGACGATGCAAGACCTGAAGTGATTCAGTGCTCTTACACCGCACTACTTAGCCGTGCCGATCGTAGTACCAAAGGTTGACTTCTGCATTTAGCGTAACGCTGTTTTTACGAGTGCGAGTGGCACAAGTCATGGAGAGTAGGCGCAATTTGCGGTAACCGTTTCTTTTATTTCATAGCGACTGGAGAGTACATGTGTGGGGTTCTAGGAGTAGAACTTCCGGAGGAGGTTTACATTCCATGGTCGCTTGACGTCGAGTTCGCCGTCCCCGCGGACGTCGATGAGATAGTAGGCGTCGTTGCCGAGTACGCGCCCGATAGCGAATGGGCCTTCCCACGGAGGGGAGAGCTTGTGCATGCCCTTCTTGTCCTGGATGAGGCGTAACACCAGGTCGCCTTCCTGGAAGGTGCGAGCTTTCACCCGCCAGCTGTGGTAGCGGCGGAGTCCTTGCTGGTAGATGGCGGTGCGTGACCGAGCGAGGTCGCGTGCTTCGTCGAGCTGGTCGACCCCATCCTGGCGGGCCAGCTCGTTTGCAGCCTCCGTATAGTGGACGACTCGCGGCGAGTCGTGTTCGAGGTCGGTGGGCATGACTGCTTTGGCACCGTAGACCATGAAGAAGGGAGTGAATCCCGTCGATCTGTTGACTGAGGTGCGGATCCCCCAGATGACGGAGGTCAACTCCTCGACCCAGCACCCGGCGGTGCGCTCGAGTGGTACTTGGAGTCGCGGCTTCAGGCCGTGGAGGATGCTTCGGTTGGCCCGTTCCGCCTGGCCGTTGGATTCCGGGTGGGCGACTGACGCGAGGTCGAGCCGGATGTGGTGCTCTTCGCATAATTCGGCCATGGCTCCCTTGGCGAAGTTGGTGCCGTTGTCCGTGATGATGCTGTTTGGGAACCCGTAGCGATATATGAGCTCGCGTAGGAATTTAGTGGCGGTCTTCCCGTCGCATTTCCGGACTGGCTTGGCCTCCACCCACTTCGTGAATTTGTCGACGGCGACTAGCAGGTGGGTGTAGCCGGAAGGGGCCTTCTTGAAGGGGCCTACCATGTCCATGCCCCACACAGCGAATGGCCAGGTGATGGGGATTGTTTTGAGCGCCGAGCTCGGTACGTGCCTCTGATTGGCGTACTTCTGGCACCCGGCGCATCGCTGGATGATGTCGACAGCGTCGGCGTGTGCGGTGGGCCAGTAGAAGCCGTGTCGCATAGCCTTGGCGACCAGGGAGCGAGCGGCGGCGTGGTGGCCGCAGTCACCTGAGTGAATGTCGTGGAGGATTTTGCGTCCTTCAGCTGGTTGGACGCAGCGTTGGAACACGCCGGTGACGCTGCGCTTGTGGAGCTCGCCGTCGATGATGGTGTAAGATTTGCATCGACGAGCGATCATTCGAGCGTCGGTCTCGTCTGCTGGCAGGGTGCCGGCTTCCAGGTAGGCGATGTAGGGCTTGGTCCAGTCGTCTGGCTCGGTGACGAGTGCGACCAAGGCTGCCTCTGGTTGGAGTGGGACTCCGATGTCGATCTCCCTCGGGGGGAGACTGATGGCTTGGAGATCGTGTTGAGGAAAACGCCGGCGGGTGGTGCGAGTCGAGCCGACCCGATGCGAGAGAAGGCGTCTGCCTCCTCGTTTTTCCGCCTGTCGATCCACTCGACAGAGTAGCCGGTGAAGTGGCCGCCCAATTTGTCCACCGCTTGGCGGTACGCCGCCATGGTAGGGGAGACGGCGTCGCAGGTGCCGGCGACTTGCCCCGCGACAAGGTCGGAATCTCCGTAGCAGCGGAGGCGATTGACGTTCATTTCCTTGGCGGCTCGCATGCCGTGGAGTAGGGCCTCGTATTCAGCCATGTTGTTGGTGCAGGGCGTGAAGTTGAGGCAGAGGATGTAGCGGATCTTGTCGCCCTTTGGTGAAGTCAACACTATCCCTGCGCCTGCACCGTCCGCGTTCTTGGAGCCGTCGAAGTGCAGGCTCTAGTAGTGGAGGTACGGCAGCTTCTCTGGCTGCTGGGCCTCCTCCCAGTCGGTGATGAAGTCTGCCAGTGCCTGCGACTTGATCGCCTTTCGTGGCTCGTATTTGATGTTGTGGACGCCGATCTCGACGGCCCACTTGGCGACCCGCCCGGTCGCCTCGCGATTGCGGATGATGTCTTGCAGTGGTGTTGAGGAGACGACCGTGATCGGGTGCTCCTGGAAGTAGTGCGGCAGGCGCCGCTGAGCCCTGAAGACCGCGTATACTAGCTTTTGGTACTATGGGTAGCGCTGGCGCGACTCAGTGAGGACCTCGCTGATGTAGTACATCGGCCGCTGAACCGGGCGCTCCTTTCCTTCATCTGGTCGTTCGACGACCATCACGGCGCTGACGACGCGCTCGGACGCCGCGACGTAAACCAGCATGGGTTCTTTGTCGGCTGGGGTGGCGAGTAGTGGTGCGGCGAGTAGCACCTTTTTGAGGTCGCGGAGCGCGTCGTCCGCCTCCTTGTCCCACTGGAAGGTGGGGTTCTTGCGCATCAGGCGGTATAAGGGCATCGCCTTTTCGCCCAGGCGGGGGATGAAGCGACTGAGAGCCGCTACTCGCCAGGCCAGCTTCTGGACGTCGCGCAGGCACTCGGGTTTGCCGAGCCGGGCGATCGTGTCGATCTTTGTGGGGTTCGCCTCGATCCCTCGTTCGGATACGACGTACCCCAGTAGTTGTCCGGCGGGTACACCGAAGGTGCACTTGCCTGGGTTGAGTAGGTCGCCTTGGCGAGCGGACTTCACGACCACGTCGTCGATGTAGACGTGGATGTTGCGGCCAATTTGGCTCGCAAGGCATTCTTGCATGCACCGCTGGTAGGTCGCCCCGGCGTTCTTGAGGCCGAAGGTCATGGCGGTGTAGCAGAAGGCTCCGAATGGCGTGATGAACACCGTCTTCTCCTCGTCTTCGACAGCCATTTTGATCTGGTTATACCCAGAGTAGGCGTCGAGGAAACATAGCGACTCCGAGCCCGCGGTTGAATCGATTATCTGGTCGATCCGCGGGAGGACGAACTGCTCCTTTGGGCAGGCGCTGTTCAGGTTTGTGTAGTCGATACACATTCTCCAGGTCCCGTTTTTCTTCTCGACCAGGACTGGGTTTGCCAGCCACTTGGAGTACTTGATTGGCCGGATGAAGCCGGCAGCGAGTAGACGCTGCACTTCCTCGGCGATTGCTCGACGGCGTTCTTCATTGAAGGGCCGTAGTGACTGCTTGACAGGTCGCACTTTGGGGTCGGCGTTCAGCTCGTGCTCAGCGAGCTCCCTAGGGACACCGGGCATGTCGGAGGGTTTCCATGCGAAGATGTCCCTGTTCTCACGGAGGAACTCGATGAGCGCGTCTTCCTATGCTGGGCTCATGCCTGTCCCGATCGTCACCGTCTGGCTGGAGTCGCCTGGGACCAGCTCGACAGTGCGAGTGTGCGTCGTGGCCTCAAAGGTTGAGGTGTTTGCGCCCTCTGAGTTGGGATTCTTGAGTATTGTGGGGTCGTCATTGTTGACCCCGCTCGCGTACTTGGTGAGCTCATCAGCGTGATTAGTCTCCGCCGCGATGACGGCGTCGGCGAGCTCGGCTCCTTTGGCCTCGCACTCGACGGCCATGTCGGGGTCGCCGTTGAAGGTGATGACGCCGCACGGCCCGGGGAGCTTCATCGCGTTGTACGCGTAGTGGGGCGCTGCCATGAATTTAGCGAACGCCTGGCGCCCCAGGACGTAGTGGTAGGGGCTGTCGAAGGGCACCAGCTCGAAGACGATCCACTCGGTGCGGAAGTTTGTCGGTGTGCCGAAGGTGACTAGCAGCGTGACCTTGCCGATCGGGTACGCCTTCCGACCGGGGACGATGCCGTGGAACGTGGTGTGGGTCGTCTCGATCATCGACTGCGGGAGCCGCAGCCGCCTGAAGGTGTCGAGGTAGAGGATGTTTATGGAGCTACCGCCGTCCATGAGCGTCTTGGGGAGCCAGTAGTCGCCAACCTTTGGCTTGACCACCAAGGCGACTCATCCTGGGTACTCGACGCGCGGCGAGTGGTCTTGGCGGCTCCAGGTGATGGGCTGCTCCAACCAGTTCAGGAACTGGGGGACATCTATTTGGGCCACCGCGTTGACGGCGACGGCGCGGGCGATGACCTTCTTCTCGCGCTTCGTGTTGAAGCATGTGAAGGTGTGGAGTGAACCGGCTACTTTGCCGAATTTTCCGCCGTTTGGCGGGTCGTTGTCGGGGTCCTCCCGCGCGTGTCGTGCCTTCTCGATTTCCCTGAGGGTGTGGCAGTCGGCGGTGGTGTGCGTTGCGGGCTTCCCTTCCCTGCTGTGGAACGCACATGGTTGGTTAAGGAGGGCCGCGGGGTCGAACCTTGGCTTGTTTTTGTAGTTGCCGCCGTCGCGGCGTTGCCCTCCGTCGCGGCAAAAGCTCTTGGGCTCGCGCTGCGCGTGCCCGGCGTTGGCGACGAAGTCGACTCGCCCGTCACTGCGGCGCTTGCCAGTGAGGCGAGTGCCGCTGTAGCGTAGGTCGGTTCGGCGTCCGCCGTCGTTGCCGCCTCCGCGGCGTTGACCTCCTGACTCGTCGTCAGTTTCCTGGTTTGGGTCTTCCTCGGCGTACCGTTTGGCGATCTCGAGGAGGTCGGGGATGTTGTCGAGTGTGCGGGAGTGTCGCTTGAGCTTGGCGACTAGGGGCTCGTAGCGGCACGAGGTCTTGAAGCAATGGATCGCGGTGTCCGGGTGGATACCGACCGCGTTGTACCAAAGCTCTTGCCAACGTTGGACCCAGTTGCGGGTCGACTCGCGGGGTCCCTGGACGCACCGTTCCAGGTCCTCAATAGTGGTGGCGCGGGTGTAGGAGCACTCGAAGTGCCTGACGAAGGCGTCGCGCATTTCCTCCCAGGAGTCGATACTGTCCTGGGGGAGAGTGTTGATCCACTACCTGCACCTCCCCTCCATCATCAGGGGGAGGTAACGGGCGGCGAGCAGGTCAGTGTGACCCGCGATCCCCATCGCCATGAGGTATGTGTCGAGCCAGACGACGGGGTCGTACGAGGAGTCGTACTTTTCTATCTCTTTTGGCGCCTTGAAGTTTGGCGGGTACTTCTCGCCTCGGATCATTGGTCTGAAGCACTTGGGTCCGAGTCGACTGAGCGACCCCATAGGCTCGCCGTCACGGCGATTAGTTAGGGTGTGCCGCAAGTCGTCGGGCTGGCGTGCGCGCCAACTTTGGTTGTTGATGATGTGGGTGCGGACGTCGATGGGTTGCCCGTTGGCGGCGACGAAGTTGGTCGCCGGCCTGGGGTCGTTGGTGGAGAGTGCCGCGTTCGCGGGTCGGTGTTGGAGCTGCAGTGGCTCTGGTGGCGGGCAGTTGAGGGTGTTTGCCGCCGCTGGGCGGCCGCTGGAGGCCGCTCTGCTTCCCGAGGAACGCGAGTATACTCGACATTGCGAGTCGGTGCCCGCTTTTTGCTGCTCGGCCTTCGCGAGCAGGGCCCTGACGTATTGGATATGTAGGGCGCCGTCGCCGGTGGTCGTGATGTTGTCGGCTGCTGCTCGGCCTGCCACGAGGTTGTCCATCGGGGTGGAGAACAGTGGGAGGCCGTTTGCGTCTCGCTCCCGTGAGGAGACTACTATCCGCGGCTGGTCCCTGGGAGGGGTGCGGTTGGGTGGAGGTGGGGCGCCCATCGCCGTTGATCCTGGCGGGGGCCGGGCGCTTCCTCCTGGTGGCGTGTTCTCGCAGATTGCACGCTCGGCTACGCGGGCCGGGTCGTTTTCATCGTCGAAGTTCAGGGCACGCCCTTGAACGGTGGGGTTCAGACGTGATCTGATCCGCTGCTGGTGGTAGCGTGACAGCTCCTGCGCCGTCACCTGCTCGAGGCGAAATTTTTCGCGCTCGGCTTGCTCCTTGCGCACCGCCTTCGCCAGTTTCAGGCGGAGTTCCTCGACCTCCGTTGCCGTGGCGTTAGGAGGGATTGGGGTGGAGAAAGGATCCTCCGACGGATCGGCGCCGGTGGCCATGTAGGCCGCGGCGTGGCGACCGGTTCTGTCGCGGAGGTCGGCGGAGTTCTCTAACCCGGAGTCGAATTCGAAGATCACGAGGATGGAGGGGTCCTCGAAGTCTCCCGCGTTGGAGACCTGGGCGATGGAGCCCGCGGACGAGGCCGCGGTGATGGATACGGCGAGTGACGCCGGGGTCGCCTAGTCGGCGTCGTCGGTGAGGGCCGCATCCTCTGCGGCCGCTGAATTCCCGGCCACGTTGCTGTGGGCCGAGTTGTACTCGGAGGCGAGGCGGTGGATCGTGCGGATCTGGCTCTCGGAGAGCCGATCGCGTGGCGGCGACTCGCGGATGCGAGCGGAGTCCTCCGAGGCGATGACGTCGGTGAGGCCGACGAAGAGGCTGATCGTGCCGATAGGCAGGATCACGCTGTGCGTGACGGGTCGTGCCGCCGGGACGTAGCTGCTCGGCAAGATCTGGAGCATCTCGCCGATCGCTATCATGCGGCCGGTGGCGACCGTCTCGTTGTTGGGCAGATTGGATCTCGCCGCAGAACACCGGCTAGACCGGCCAGGCCCCATGGTGGGCGCCACTGTCATGGGAATGGTCACGGCAGATGCTGCAATCGGCAGCGAGTAGTAGAACGAGGGGCAAGGGCGGCCAGCCATCTGCGGTGCGAGATGAGGTCAAAGACACAGGGTTTTACCCAGGTTCGGCCCCCCGGAGGGTAAAGACCTACTCCTGCTAGATTGTATTATGGAGGTGTTACAATGGGCGAGCTCGGCGGCTAGGCGGCGAGTCGCTTGGGTGTATGAGGGAATGTGTCTCTACTCACCCTATAGGGAGGTTTATATAGGCTCACCTCCCCTAGGGTTTACATATCTCAACCGATTCGGTTACAGCTTCAGTAGTCGTTTAACCTAGTCCGACTGGGCCTATCCACTCGCCTGGGCCTTCAGCTTCCAGTCGCTCGGTACCTTGCTGGGTTTCGATCCACTCGTCGTTCTACAGGCCCACTCGCCAGCTCACGGGTCAGTCAGAAACGTCCTGCTGGGTATACCCCAGTAGGCATACCCCCATCATACTCCACCAAGAAACTTGTGCCCTGCAAATGTGGGCCGATGCCAACATTGCATGGGATCTAGACCTCTTTAGGTTGGCTAGAATCTCCCTAATCCACTTGTGGTTGTGTGACTCATCACCTGGCCAAAATGATCAAGTGGGTGGGATCATGTTGGCCAACTGCTGAGTCACACAACCACAAGTTGGTGAAGGTGTTTCTAGCCACCCCAGAGAGAGGTCTCAATCCCATGCGAAAATTCAAAATTTGACCGGGCCACCTAAAATTCAAAAAAAAATCAAAATTTTTTGAAAGCTTAGACACATTTTAAATTGCTTCTAGGTAGAGGATGCCATGTTTCAGCATGGAGCATGTATCACATCACAAAGGCCTAACCCCTAGGCATCCTTACTAGACACCTTGATTTTTGGCCTAAATTTGACCGGGCCACCAAAAATTCAAAAACATTCAAATTTGTGTGAAACCTTGTACATGTGTCTTAGTTTGTGTATGTTAGCATGTGTAAAAAAATCCAGGTTGTTTCACAAAAGTCGAAAAAAACACATTGCTAGGAAAAGAGGCCTAGGTGAGACCAAAAGGGTTGTTCGTAAATTTCTCAATTTTTCGATGTTCATCAAATGATCCCAAAATTTTTGTACATGCTATACCAACGGTGCCTGTCAAGAATATGTAATTTATTTTATAAAATTCAAAAAAATTTAAAATAGCTATTTTGTTCAAATATTAAAATAGAAAATAAAAAGGAATATAGGATAGAAGAAAAAAGTAAGACTTGGCGTGCAGGCAACAAGCCAGCCCAACTCCTACTCCCGCGCCCGCGTCACGGCTGTGTCCGGGCGTGAAGTAGTTTGGGGCGGCCCATCTTAATCCCGGGCATCAAAAAGTAATGGGCTCTTTCGGGCCCAACATAAAACCGTAGCAGGAAGGACTGGCGCGGGTTGGAGTTTTTTTTTGAAACCTCATATATTAGGCATGCAAGCCGCCTCATAGTCGAGCGAGAAATGATTAGACCTTCTTATATACCCTGCATTCATACGTGGCACGAGATTCTCTCAACAAATCAATGATGACACGTACTGCTGTCAGTTGTCTTCCTTTTGGACAACACATGGTCCTGCATCCTGGTCCAACAATGGTCTTCTAGTCGTATGCAGGCCGTTGAGATCGAAATGTGTACTAGCATTATTTTTCATTCCCTTTACATGCTTATTGTTTGTTTGCTGAACATCTCCATAGTAGTTTTTTTGTTTTAGATTTAAAATTCAAATAATTTTTAGAAACAATTCAAAATTCATCATCTCTTGGCATAGCAGTATTAATCTATCAAGTGGGTGGGATCATGTTATCCCACCATTGCATTAGGCTCTAGACCCATATGAGTTGATTAGAAACACCATCATCAAGTTTGTCGTGGCTTGACATAGCACTCTTATAGCTAGATCTATCAAGTGGGAGGGATCATGTTGGTCAAGTATAGTGACTCAAACAACCCCAAAGTTGATGGTGTTTCTAGACAGCCCAGAGAGTTCTGGACCCTATGCAATGTTAGTATGGCCCCACATCTACCACAAGTGTGCGGGATCTAGAGCCTGATGCAATGTTAGCATGGACCCACATCTAGCATGGCCAACAAGTGTGTCATGGCTTGGCATAGCACTCTTACAGCTAGATCTATCAGGTGGGTGGGATCATGTTGGCCAGGTGTAGTGATTCACACAGCCTTGTTGATGATGGTGTTTCTAGCCAACCTAGAGAGGTATAGATCCCATGCAATGTTAGCAAAAGTATAGTTAGATCTATCAAGTAGGTAGGGTCATGTTGGTAAGGTGTGAGGACTCATACAACAAGTTGGTGAAGGTGTTTCTATCCAGCCCATAGAGGTCTAGACCCCATGCAATGTTGGCATGGCCCCACATCAGCCACAAGTTTATGTCATGGCTTGGCATATATAGCTAGATCTATCAAGTGGGTGGGATCATGTTGGTCAGGCGTAGTGACTCACAGAACTACTAAGTTGATGATGGTGTTTTTAGCCAACCCAGAGAGGTAAAGATCCCATGCAATGTTGGCATGGTGGCCCAACATCTACCACAGTTGTGTGTGTCATGGCTTGGCATAGCAAAAGTACAGTTAGATCTATCAAGAGGGGAGGATCATGTTGTCCAAGTGATGCCTCGTACAACAACAAGTTGGTGAACGTGTTTCTATCCATCCCAGAGAGGTCTAGATCCCATGCAATGTTGGCATGGCCCCACATTTGCCAGAAGTATGTCTCATGACTTGGCATAGCAATCTTACATCTAGATCTATCAAGTGAGTGTGATCATGTTGGTCAGGTGTAGTGACTCACACATCCACTAAGTTGATGATGGTGTTTCTAGCCAACTCGGAGAGGTGTAGATCCCATACAATGTTGGCATGGGCCCACATCTACCACAGTTGTGTGTGTCATGGCTTGGCATAGCAATATTATAGTTAGATCTATCAAGAGGGTGGGACAATGTTGTCCAAGCAATGATTCAAGACAATAACAAGTTGGTGAACGTGTTTCTATCCAGCACAGAGAGGTCTACATCCCATGCAATGGTGGCATAGCCCCACATTTGCCACAAGTGTGTCTCATGTCTTGGCATAGCACTCTTACAACTAGATCTATCAAGTGAGTGGGATCATGTTGGTCAGGTGTAGTGACTCACACAACCACTAAGTTGATGATGGTGTTTCTAACCTACTCGAAGAGGTGTAGATCCCATGCAATGTTGGCATGGGCCCAGAGAGGTGAGTCACACAACCACAAGTTGGTGAAGGTGTTTCTATCCACCCCAGAGAGGTCTCAACCCATGCGAAAATTCAAATTTTGACCGGGCCACCTAAAATTCAAAAAAAAAAAAAATTGTGTGAAAGCTTGGACACATTTAAAATTGCTTCTAGGTAGAGGATGCCATGTTTCAGCATGGAACATGTATCACATCACAAGGCCTAAACCCTAGGCATCCTTACTAGACACCTTGATTTTTGGCCTAAATTTGACCGGGCCACCAAAAATTCAAAAACATTCAAATTTGTGTGAAACCTTGTACATGTGTCTTAGTTTGTGTATGTTAGCATGTGTAAAAAAATCCAGGTTGTTTCACGAAAGTCGAAAAAAACACATTGCTAGGAAAAGAGGCCTAGGTGAGACCAAAAGGGCTGTTCGTAAATTTCTCAATTTTTCGATGTTCATAAAATGATCCCAAAATTTTTGCACATGCTATACCAACGGTGCCTGTCAAGAATATGTAATTTATTTTATAAAATTCAAAAAAATTTAAAATAGCTATTTTGTTCAAATATTTAAATAGAAAATAAAGAGGAATATAGGATAGAAGAAAAAAGTAAGACTTGGCGTGCAGGAAACAAGCCAGCCCAACTCCTACTCCCGCGCCCGCGTCACGGCTGTGTCCGGGCGTGAAGTAGTTTGGGGCGGCCCATCTTAATCCCGGGCATCAAAAAGTAATGGGCTCTTTCGGGCCCAACATAAAACCGTAGAGGGAAGGACTGGCGCGGGTTGGATTTTTTTTTTTGAAACCTCATATATTAGGCATGCAAGCCGCCTCATAGCCGAGCGAGAAATGATTAGACCTGCTTATATACCCTGCATTCATACGTGGCGCGAGCTTCTCTCAACAAATCAACGATGACACGTACTGTTGTCAGTTGTCTTCCTTTTCGACAACACATGGGCCTGCATCCTGGTCCAACAATGGTCTTCTAGTCGTATGCAGGCCGTTGAGATCGAAATGTGTACTAGCATTATTTTTCATTCCCTTTACAAGCTTGTTGTTTGTTTGTTGAAGATCTCCATAGTAGTTTTTGTTTTAGATTCAAAATTCAAATAATTTTTAGAAACAATTCAAAATTCATCATCTCTTAGCATAGCAGTATTAATCTATCAAGTGGGTTGGATCATGTTATCCCACCATTACATTAGGCTCTAGACCCATATGAGTTCATTAGAAACACCATCATCAAGTTTGTCGTGGCTTGACATAGCACTCTTATAGCTAGATTTATCAAGTGGGAGGGATCATGTTGGTCAAGTATAGTGACTCAAACAACCACAAAGTTGATGATGGTGTTTCTAGACAGCCCAGAGAGTTCTAGACCCCATGCAATGTTAGCATGGCCCCACATCTACCACAAGTGTGCGGGATCTAGAGCCTGATGCAATGTTAGCATGGCCCCACATCTAGCATGGCTAACAAGTGTGTCATGGCTTGGCATAGCACTCTTACAGCTAGATCTATCAGGTGGGTGGGATCATGTTGGCCAGGTGTAGTGATTCACACAGCCTTGTTGATGATGGTGTTTCTAGCCAACCTAGAGAGGTATAGATCCCATGCAATGTTAGCAAAAGTATAGTTAGATCTATCAAGTAGGTAGGGTCATGTTGGTAAGGTGTGATGACTCATACAACAAGTTGGTGAAGGTGTTTAATTTCTATCCAGCCCATAGAGGTCTAGACCCATGCAAAGTTGGCATGGCCCCACATCAGCCACAAGTTTGTGTCATAGCTTGGCATAACACTCTTATATATAGCTAGATATATCAAGTGGGTGGGATCATGTTGGTCAGGTGTAGTGACTCACGCAACTACTAAGTTGATGATAGTGTTTTTAGCCAACCCAGAGAGGTGTAGATCCCATGCAATGTTGGAATGGTGGCCCAACATCTACCACAGTTGTGTGTGTCATAACTTGGCATAGCAAAAGTATAGTTAGATCTATCAAGAGGGAAGGATCATGTTGTCCAAGTGATGACTCATACAACAACAAGTTGGTGAACGTGTTTCTATCCATCCCAGAGAGGTCTAGATCCCATGCAATGTTGGCATGGCCCCACATTTGCCACAAGTGTATATCATATCTTGGCATAGCACTCTTACATCTAGATCTATCAAGTGAGTGGGATCATGTTGGTTAGGTGTAGTGACTCACACAGCCACTAAGTTGATGATGGTGTTTCTAGCCAACTCGGAGAGGTGTAGATCCCATGCAATGTTGGCATGGGCCCACATCTACCACAGTTGTGTGTGTCATGGCTTGGCATAGAAAAATTATAGTTAGATCTATCAAGAGGGTGGGACAATGTTTTCCAAGCGATGACTCATACAACAACAAGTTGGTGAACGTGTTTCTATCCATCCCAGAGAGGTCTAGATCCCATGCAATGTTGGCATGGCCCCACATTTGCCACAAGTGTATATCATATCTTGGCATAGCACTCTTACATCTAGATCTATCAAGTGAGTGGGATCATGTTGGTTAGGTGTAGTGACTCACACAGCCACTAAGTTGATGATGGTGTTTCTAGCCAACTCGGAGAGGTGTAGATCCCATGCAATGTTGGCATGGGCCCACATCTACCACAGTTGTGTGTGTCATGGCTTGGCATAGAAAAATTATAGTTAGATCTATCAAGAGGGTGGGACAATGTTGTCCAAGCGATGACTCATACAACAACAAGTTGGTGAACGTGTTTCTATCCAGCCCAGAGAGGTCTAGATCCCATGAAATGGTGGCATAGCCCCACATTTGCCACAAGTGTGTCTCATGTCTTGGCATAGCACTCTTACAACTAGATCTATCAAGTGAGTGGGATCATGTTGGTCAGGTGTAGTGACTCACACAACCACTAAGTTGATGATGGTGTTTCTAACCTACTCAAAGAGGTGTAGATCCCATGCAATGTTGGCATGGGCCCAGAGAGGTGAGTCACACAACCACAAGTTGGTGAAGGTGTTTCTAGCCACCCCAGAGAGAGGTATCAAGCCCATGCGAAAATTCAAAATTTGACCGGGCCACCTAAAATTCAAAAAAATCAAAATTGTGTGAAAGCTTGGACACATTTAAAATTGCTTCTAGGTAGAGGATTCCATGTTTCAACATGGAGCATGTATCACATCACAAAGGCCTAACCCCTAGGCATCCTTACTTGACACCTTGATTTTTGGCCTAAATTTGGCCGGGCCACCAAAAATTCAAAAACATTCAAATTTGTGTGAAACCTTGTACATGTGTCTTAGTTTGTGTATGTTAGCATGTGTAAAAAAATCCAGGTTGTTTCACGAAAGTCGAAAAAACACATTGCTAGGAAAAGAGGCCTAGGTGAGACCAGAAGGGCTGTTCATAAATTTCTCAATTTTTCGATGTTCATCAAATGATCCCAAAAATTTTGCACATGCTATACCAACGGTGCCTGTCACGAATATGTAATTTATTTTATAAAATTCAAAATTGTAAAATAGTTATTTTGTTCAAATATTTAAATAGAAAATAAAAAGGAATATAGGATCGAAGAAAAAAGTAAGACTTGGCGTGCAGGCAACAAGCCAGCCTAACTCCTACTCCCGCGCCCACGTCACGGCTGCGTCCGGGCGTGAAGTAGTTTGGGGCGGCCCATCTTAATCCCAGGCATCAAAAAGTAATGGGCTCTTTCGGGCCCAACGGAAAACCGTAGTGGGAAGGACTGACGCGGGTTGGAGTTTTTTTTTGAAACCTCATATATTAGGCATGCAAGCCGCCTCATAGCCGAGCGAGAAATGATTAGACCTGCTTATATACCATGCATTCATACGTGGCACGAGCTTCTCTCAATAAATCAACGATGACACGTACTGCTGTCAGTTGTCTTCTTTTTGGACTACACATGGGCCTACATCCTGGTCCAACAATGGTCTTCTAGTCGTATGCAGGCCGTTGAGCTCGAAATGTGTACTAGCATTATTTTTCATTCCCTTTACAAGCTTGTTGTTTGTTTGCTGAACGTCTCCGTAGTAGTTTTTTGTTTTAGATTCAAAATTCAACTAATTTTTAGAAACAATTCAAAATTCATATCTCTTGGCATAGCAGTGTTAATATATCAAGTGGGTGAGATCATGTTATCCCACCATTGCATTAGGCTCTAGACCCGTATGAGTTGATTAGAAACACCATCATCAAGTTTGTCGTGGCTTGACATATCACTCTTATAGCTAGATATATCAAGTGGGAGGGATCATGTTGGTCAAGTGTAGTGACTCAAACAACCACTAAGTTGATGATGGTGTTTCTAACCAGCCCAGAGAGGTCTAGACCCCATGCAATGTTAGCATGGACCCACATCTACCACAAGTGTGTGGAATCTAGAGCCTAATGCAATGTTAGCATGGCCCCACATCTAGTATGGCCAACAAGTGTCTCATGGCTTGGCATAGCACTCTTACAGCTAGATCTATCAGGTGGGTGGGATCATGTTGTCCAGGTGTAGTGATTCACACAGCCTTGTTGATGATGGTGTTTCTAGCCAACCTAGAGAGGTATAGATCCCATGCAATGTTAGCAAAAGTATAGTTAGATCTATCAAGTAGGTAGGGTCATGTTGGTAAGGTGTGATGACTCATACAACAAGTTGGTGAAGGTGTTTCTATCCATCCCATAGAGGTCTAGACCCCATGCAATGTTGGCATGGCCCCACATCAGCCACAAGTTTGTGTCATGGCTTGGCATAACACTCTTATATATAGCTATATCTATCAAGTGGGTGGGATCATGTTGGTCAGGTGTAGTGACTCACACAACTACTAAGTTGATGATGGTGTTTTTAGCCAACCCAGAGAGGTCTAGATCCCATGCAATGTTGGCATGGTGGCCCAACATCTACCATAGTTGTGTGTGTCATGGCTTGGCATAGCAAAAGTATAGTTAGATCTATCAAGAGGGAAGGATCATGTTGTCCAAGTGATGACGCATACAACAACAAGTTGGTGAACGTGTTTCTATCCATCCCAGAGAGGTCTAGATCCCATGCAATGTTGGCATGGCCCCACATTTGCAAGAAGTGTGTCTCATGACTTGGCATAGCACTCTTACATCTAGATCTATCAAGTGAGTGTGATCATGTTGGTCAGGTGTAGTGACTCACACATCCACTAAGTTGATGATGGTGTTTCTAGCCAATTCGGAGAGGTGTAGATCCCATGCAATGTTGGCATGGGCCCACATCTACCACAGTTGTGTGTGTCATGGCTTGGCATAGCAATATTATAGTTAGATCTATCAAGAGGGTGGGAAAATGTTGTCCAAGCAATGATTCAAGACAACAAAAAGTTGGTGAACGTGTTTCTATCCAGCACAGAGAGGTCTACATCCCATGCAATGGTGGCATAGCCCCACATTTGCCACAAGTGTGTCTCATGTCTTGGCATAGCACTCTTACAACTAGATCTATCAAGTGAGTGGGATCATGTTGGTCAGGTGTAGTGACTCACACAACCACTAAGTTGATGATGGTGTTTCTAACCTACTCGAAGAGGTGTAGATCCCATGCAATGTTGGCATGGGCCCAGAGAGGTGAGTCACACAACCACAAGTTGGTGAAGGTGTTTCTAGACACCCCAGAGAGAGGTCTCAAGCCCATGCGAAAATTCAAAATTTGACCGGGCCACCTAAAATTCAAAATAAATCAAAATTGTGTGAAAGATTGGACACATTTAAAATTGCTTCTAGGTAGAGGATGCCATGTTTCAGCATGGAGCATGTATCACATCACAAAGGCCTAACCCCTAGGCATCCTTACTAGACACCTTGATTTTTGGCCTAAATTTCACCGGGCCACCAAAAATTCAAATTTGTGTGAAACCTTGTACATGTGTCTTAGTTTGTGTATGTTAGCATGTGTAAAAAAATCCAGGTTGTTTCACAAAAGTCGAAAAAAACACATTGCTAGGAAAAGAGGCCTAGGTGAGACCAAAAGGGCTGTTCGTAAATTTCTCAATTTTTCGATGTTCATCAAATGATCCCAAAAATTTTGCACATGTTATACCAACGGTGCATTTCAAGAATATGTAATTTATTTTATAAAATTCAAAATTGTAAAATAGCTATTTTGTTCAAATATTTAAATAGAAAATAAAAAGGAATATAGGATCGAAGAAAAAAGTAAGACTTGGCGTGCAGGCAACAAGCCATCCCAACTCCTACTCCCGCGCCCGCGTCACGGCTGCGTCTGGGCGTGAAGTAGTTTGGGGCGGCCTATATTAATCCCGGTCATCACAAAGTAATGGGCTCTTTCGGGCCCAGCGGAAAACCGTAGTGTAAGGACTGACACGGGTTGGACTTTAGTCCCAATCGCCGAGTGAGACACGATTCGACCTGCTTATATACCCTGCATTCATTAGTGCCACTTGCTTCTCTTAACAAATCAACGATGACACTTACTGCTGTCAGTTGTCTTCCTTTTGGACTAGTGGAGGTTGATAGTCAAAAAGGCTAGGCAGACCAGTCTTATTACCCCACCGTACTCTCCCCTACTGTGCGACCTGCCTTCTCAAAGAAGTTTTGTTCACACGTGGCAGGCAGAGAACTGCAACGATGCGACCGATTGGATGCTCCATTAAGTCGATTGACAATTCACTTTGGCGCTGATAGAACGGTGCACGCGTCCCTGCACGCGTCATGATGACACTGTCCTGCGGGTGGTGTCAGACGTGCACCGCGTCGGTGGTGAGGGGGTGCACCTTCCCGATGTATCGCTATTTTTTCATTTCCTTCTGAACTATAATAATATTTGGCATTTTGAATAAGTTTGGACGAATTTAATTACTTACCATTTCATATATACAAGCTTGTTGTTTGTTTGCTAAAAATCTTTTCCAATATGTTTTACATGAAAAACCTTGCTTGTGTGTCTTGGTTTGGCATAAAAAAATTGTAGTTAGATCTATCAAGATCATAAGATCATATATACAGCAACAAGATGATCAAGAATTTACTAGAGAGCTAAGATAGGTCAAGATCGCATGCACTGTTGGCATGGTTTTTTACAAAACGAGTACGTATCAGAATTACTACATGTACATAGAAAACAGCGAAATCGAAATAGGTACAACACATGATCTTTTTGAAACATAGACCATCCATTGTATTATAGGCACACCATACAACTTACACTTGCATATAATTCACAGACGATAGAGAATACAAGACCAGACCAACATGATCCATCAATCTAATCAGACGGGTAGCCGTCGTAGTAATCGTAGTGGGTGGTACCATATTCGCCATAAGGCGGCACCATCTGTAGTTCAGAATGCTCGACGATTCTGCAATACTCCGCCAGCAATCGATCGAGTTCGAAAGGAAGGTCATTCATCCATAATCCTCCTACTCCATACCCATGGTCAACCCTTGGCTCCTCTTCCCACGCAAGAGTCTCAAAGTTGTAAGATCTAATCTGGGATAGGTCCGGATAGTAGATGTTGCTGGCCTGCACCGTAGGTAACCTGGCGCTATCGACGCAGATGCACCGATTGTTAGCAGCAAAGAGAGCATGGCTTCTGATGCCTCTGACCGGCTGAAGGACACGGTTCTGTGTATCAACCCGGTAAACAACGGTCCTGCCGCCGTAGACAGGTCCACTAACAACGAACAACAGCTCCCCGTCAGTATCGACGCGGTAAAAACGATTCTCCGGGTACCGGCAGCCCGGAACAGGGCCTTCGATGGTGGCATGCATCTTCAGGGTCCGTGCGGAGCGCTGCATCTGGACATCTCCATGGGCAGCATCAGCCATAGTCGAGAAGACAGACCCGTATCTGTCTGCGACGAAAACATCACCGACGTAAGAAGTCATGCTCCGGAGTTCGGTGAAGTCATTCGGCGTGTACCACCCTTCACCAAATACAGGGCGACTGCCTTCCTCCGTGCCCTCATCCGCCCACCGAATGACGTTGTTCCAAAGGTTTGATGTAAAGAGCATCAACGACGGGAACATCGTCACAGCGACAGAAGCCACCTGCTCGGTCGGTATCTCCACCCTCAGGCGCTTTATAGCGCCTGAGAAGGGGTTGTACAACCGTGTCTTGTACGGCTGCACCCTCTGTCTAAGCACAAGGAGGCCGCCGGTTGTGCTACCGACATAAAAGTACCTTCCAGAGACACAGAGAGGTAAACAGAGAGAGATGAGAAGCAGAGATTCAGTCAAGGTAAACAGACAGAGATTCAATCAAGGTTAAAAAGGTAGATGGAGAAACAAAACTTGAAAAACATATCGTATAAGAGGTGAACACAAAAAAAAGGATTGCACATATACAGATGAATAACAAGAAAGCACCTGCGAATAACCCGACTAATCTTCTTCTCAAGGAAGCGGCCGGTTCTCACGTTCAGCAACGAGATGGCGGCGTCGTCTACCCCATACTCCGGCGACAACTGGTGCTCTAGAACAATGCAGTTGGCTGGTATAAAACGCTCCTCCGTGAAGCCGCTCCAGGAACTGCAGACTGCCCGGAAGGCGGCGTAGTAGTCGAAGTCGTCCGTCGACAGGAAGATGTCACCTATCTTCTGCACGACTCCCTCAGGGAGATCAGCCCACGGCGAATCCTGCATCTTGTTGCCGGCCATGGATGATGGTGTTCATGTGGTCTCGATCCCGTCGAATGGCAGATGTAGCGGTTCCAGAGACAGACCGCCGATTATTTATTGAAGAAAGCCTAGGCGTCTGAAAACGAAACGACCGCGTGCACACAGCAACCGCCAATTTGGCGCACGTGGGAACCCGCGTGAACCTCCAGCGGACGCGCAAAAACTTTTTGCCGCTCCCGCGCTATTGCGCCATCCTGCGCGCCAAACTTGTCGCGTCGACTGCCGGACCCAAACTTGTCGCACCAAACTGTCTAAAAGTTTCGTCGCCCCTGCCTCGCTCTGCCTCCCACCTCGCTCCGCCTCCCGAAGAGATGTCGTCCCGCCGCCGCTCGACCTCCAGCTACCGAGGCGTCCGAGCGCCGAGCGCATCGGGCTCAGCACGTTCTACGCCGAGATCCGCAGCGGCGCCGAGCGCATCGGGCTCAGCACGTTCCAGATAGCGCACGAGGCGGCGCGTGCCTACGACGCGGTCGCCTGGCGCCTCGGCCGCTCCCGTCGGACGATGAACTTCCACGACGTGTGGACGCGGGAACAGGCGGAATCTCTCGCGCCGCCGCCTCCGTCCGTCACGCGCGAGCAGCAACAGCGCCAGCGCGAGCTCGAGCAGCGGCTCATCAAGGCGGAGCTCGACGAGCGCTTCCACCTCGAGTGGGAGCGGCAGTTCCCGGAGGACGTCGTCGTGATGGAGTCATTTTACGAGAAGAAGGCGGCGGCGAAGGCAGCATCGAAGGCGACAAAGAAGGCGGATCGCGAGGAGCGGAGGGCGAAGTCGGCGGCGAGGAAGAAGGAGAGGGAGGAGAAGGCCGTGAGGAAGGCGAAGGAGAAGAACAATGGCGCCGGCCCATCGACGATCGTCCTCTCCTCCTCCTCCTCCTCCTCCTCCTCCTCCTCCTTCAAGTGGACATCCACTCCGGTGTCGTCGACGACTCTGGGCTCGTCGGATTTCGACTAGCATTCCGAGTAGTTTAGGGTTGTTTCGAAGTTTGTAATATATTTTGTATTTTTAGTTAATTTTCCATGTTTTGTTTGATCTATTCAGTACGCAAAATATGATCTATCAACTCGGTAGGATCATGCTATCAAGTGATGACTCACGCAACCATATCTTGAACTATGTCATCAAGTTTCCTCTTCTTCTTCTGTGTTGTCGCTTGACTTCCTTCTATAACAGATGGAAGCATTTTTGACTATTCTGGTATACTTGTGCGTACATCACAGTAATATGATCCAAGATGCAATACATTCAACATTCAAGATACACATATCCTAAACATACATGATGATCAACATGTTCGACTTACATTCAGTAACACATTACAGTAGAAACAACATCCTAAACAAAGTTGAGACCAAGGTGCTCGTGCATATGCTCTACTTTCATCAGAAGTAGAGATGCCCATCCAACAACAGCAGCAAATGTGAAGTCATTCCACCCTGTGGTGAAGCTGACATGTCCATGGTCCCTCCAAGGAACTGCTCTCAATCGGAGGGGACGAACTGCTCTGCTCTGAGGAACTGCTGAGTGGATGTAAGTATTATGGATGTGGATGCACTAAGTAAGTGTAGGACTGCTAAGTGACTAAATCAACCAACTAAAACAGCGAAGTGCTAACCTGACGAAACTGAAAGTCTGTCAGACTAACACCTAAACTGAAGCCGAGCGTGTCGAGCGTGGCGTCCAACTTCGCGTTCCAGGCTCTAGCCTGTAGGTGCCTGACGGAGTCCGTAGAGTGGCTTGTGCAGGCGCATCGCCTAGCACCCCTGGCCAGCAGACCCATCCGCGGTGCGCGGCGAGCGCCAGCAGGAGCCGCATGGACTCCAACCGTGCAACAGGCCCAAAGGCGCCCGCGACGTCGATGCCCTGCTGCTTCACATATCCCTTTTGGCGACGAGGCGAGGCGGGTGTTCGGCTGCACGATGCCGTCCATGGTGCGCTCTTTTGGTCATTGGGTGCGCCTCGCGGCGAGGCAGATGTGATGGCGGCGCGACTTCAGCTTCGGGTGTCGGAGAGGCTAGCTCGGTGTGCGAGGATGACTCTGTCGGCGATGTGTGCTCTGCGCGAGCTGGTGTCGATGGAGAGCTGATGCCAGCGAGTCCTGGCCTGCCACCTCAGGTGTAGCGGTACGAAGTGGAGTCGAGTCGAATGCACGTAGCAGTCCACCGTGAATGTCGTGCTCACAGGGTTGTCCTCGTGTATGCTCCAGTCCAAGCTCGCGTCCTCGACAAAGACGGGATTGTAGACACGGTAGGCCTCGGTGCCGCTCTCGTAGCCGATGAAGACCATTGGCATGCTCCGGTCGTCTAGCTTCTCCAGGTGAGGACGCGTGCTCTTCACGTACGTGCGCGACGTAGTCGAAGCTCCGCAGATACCAAGCCTCATATGGCGTCATGCCGGTGACACTGCGCCTGAACGCCCGGTTCAGGTTCAGCACGTAAACCGCTGTCAGCATGGTCTCGCCCCAGAAGTAATTTGGCATGCCCTTCGTCTTCAGCATGCTTCTGGCTGCCGCTACGACCGTCTGGTTGCACCGCGCGATCACCCCGTTCTGCTGGGGTGATTACGGCACCGTGGGGTGGCGCTTGACGCCGGTGTCGGCACACTGTGCACAGCAAACGTGGCCGACACGTGAACTCGCCGACGCGGTCCGTGCGTAGTACTCGGAGCTTGCGCCCGCTCTCCGCTCGCCGACGCTGGTGTCGGCGCACTGTGCACAACTACTATGCCAAATCATGACATTGATTCTAAGTATAAAAGTGGTATGCTCATGGCATGATGCATATTCCATATTTCTGGCTAACTGTCTCTCCTTTTATTCTTTCTTACAGTGGGAAAACGTGGCTAAATCAACCAACTAAAACGGCTAAGTGCTAACCTGACGAAACTGAAACTCTGACAGACTAACACCTAAACTGAAGCCGAGAGCGTCGAGCGTGGCGTCCAACTTCGCATTCCAGGCTCAGCCTCTAGGTGCCTGACGGAGTCCGTAGAGGGGCTAGTAAATTCTTAAGGTAGACTGTTATTAATCACTGATCTGACTTTCTTTTTCACAGCCTCTAGCTTGTTTCTTCTAGACATAAGAATCGTTGCAACGGTAGGTCCTCTTGATTCTTTAATTGTTGTCTGCAGTACCATATACAAGAGTTTATAAATTGAATTATAATCATATTGATTTTTGTGACTATACAAAGGAATAGTATACAGACCTGATCAATGTTCTTAGTCATACGATTTCCGTCCCAGTGCTCTAGACATTGCAAAACCCATAATCCGCATGAGTTGCTACCATACGATGAAACAAAATTCATTTACGACATCAGTAGTAAGAAAGTGATATGATTCACAAGTACTTACCCATCATCTTGCTTTCCAATTTCATATTTTTTAATAGGACAAGTCTCGACGTCAGGAAATTGTTTGCGTTTAGTTTTGTTTGTCCAATATATGTCTAGTGCAATTTGTCCTTTCTGCAAAAGATTTAGAGTTACTGAAACGCCAAAAGATAATAGGGATTTGATGAGAAAAGTAGATAATACCAAGTCATCCACAACTGCATGTGAATAGGTTAAACTGTACTTAGGATCAAGGACTTGGAACTCCTGCTTGACGTTATGCATTATAACTGTCACATAATGTTCTCCGCGTATATTCAGAGGGAAATATGCCTACAAAATAAAATCACTAGCATGTACTATGTAGGATTCCAAATAGTTAACAACAACATCAACTTTATAAAAAACACTCTATACCTTGTCACGCGCAAAATATTCATTCAAAACCCTTCCTACAGCTCCTGGTCTTGGCACTTCTTCTACGTCAAAAGTTTTCAAGCTTTTTTCGTTGTGTACAATTTAATGGCTTCTTTGATAAGATAACTTGACCTCAATGGTCCACATATGTGTCGATCATAGTCAAGACGGGGAGCCAGCTCTAGAATGTAGGCATCAAGTATCTGAAAATAATAATCGTACAATGATTGCATGTTCATACTTCTTTTTTGTAAAATAACAACAATAGGTTAGCGAACTACTTACAGCAGTACTAAGCCATTCTTTTATAAGAACATCGTTAAGATCTTTCGAAGACAAGATGGCCTCATCTGAGTTTTTGTACGCCCTTTTTATAGCTTTTTTGGGGATCTTCGCCAAAGTTGAAACATATTTGACAGAAGCTTCTATTTCATCTGGTGTTAACATAGTGTAACATTGCCCAATATCATGATGTTCAAATAATATCACTGCATAACATTTATGAAAACACACAAGTTACCACACTGAACCATTTTGTTTGCTCAATAAAAATAAGTTCTCCCTCCGGCCCATATTATAATTGACTCAAATTTGTCTAAATTTGAATGAATCTAGACACTATTTAGTATATAGTTTCATCCAAATTTTGACAAATCAAAGTCAATTAATATGGATCGGAGGGGGTAATGAAATCTATAAAAAATTATAACTTTCATATTTTTTGATTTATGTTTCGGTTGTTTCCGTCGCTCAAATAATGGGGAACCATACTGTGGCATCCCGCAAAACCACTACTAGAAAATCGCGTTGAATTTGTGCATTGCATCGTCATCATCATGCATTGTTTGCCAAAACTATTTTCGCAAACCCCGATTTGTTTTCCAAACGCCCCATCTTGTTCAAACTCCAAAACCCGGTCCCCGGAATATTTTGTTTTGGCCGCTATCGGTTTGCATGCGGGCCGTTTAAATCAAATAAAAGTTTAATTGTTTTAAGCGGGGCAGTCGAACGGGCCGTTTTAGCCCGAACGACCACCCCATATTTTAAAATCGGTCCAACCTGTCCCGCCCCTCTAATCCTAGACCTGCCCAGAAATCTACCCAACTCTCCTCTCCACCTCACCCTGGCCAATAGTTTCCTGCCACCTCACCTTTTCCTAGCCCCCACCCAACCACATGTTGCCACGTGGCCAACCTCTCCCTCACCACACTCAACCACCCCACCCACCGATGCGGACCCAGCCTGGCCAACCACCCCACTCGCGCGTGCAGCGCCCGCACCCAGCCAACCCCCTCCCGCTGCCGCCGGGCCCCACGCCTCTGGGCCCACCCCAGGCACGCGCCCCACGCGCGCGGTGCCCTCTCTCCTCCCCCGTTTCCTCTCTTCTCCCTCTGTTCATCTTCCTCCTCTGCTCCTCAGCACACCCCCGCAGCCCGCGCCTCCGTGCAGCCTCCTCCCCGCCGTCCGCCGCTCCGGTGCCCTGCTCGCCGCGACCTCCCCCTTGCCTGCGCCGCCGCGCGCGCGGCCTCGCCTCCGACTCGCCGCCGCGAGCGCGCGCCTGCAGCCCTACCCGCGTGCTGCGCCGTCCGCCGCCCTGCGCCCCGACGCCGGCGCCGCGCCCGCGACGACGCCGGCCCCGACAACCGCCGTCTCGCCGCCGTTCGCCCTCGCCCCGGCCCCCCTCAGCGCCTCCCCAACCCGCGTCGCTCCCCACCGGCGCCGGCCTCCCTCTCCGCGGCCACCGCCCTGCTCCGGCCCCTCAGCGTCCCGCGTCGCCCGCGGAGGCCGCCGCCTTCGCTGCCTCCTCCCGCCTCCCAGGACCGCCCCGAGCCGCCCCGCGCGGGCCAGCGCCTCGCCGGAGCCGCGTCCTCCAGCGCCGGTCCCGCGCGCGCCCTCCCCGTCGCGAGCCTCACCTCCGCGCCACCGTCGCCGGCCGCGTCAGCGAGCCGGGCCCCGCGTTCCCCAACCGCACCAGAGATCCCCGCGCGCATGACGCCCAGCTCGCGTTCTGCCCTGCCCCGCAGCGCGTTTTTCTGCATCCACCGTGCCGTTCCGGTGCAGTACCAAGTTGGTACTAAGCGGTGAGGTGTGGAGACGACAAAGCCGCAAACCCCTGTGGACCGACATCGAGAACCGAGCCCGACTTCGACAACCAAGACCGCGGAAAACCGACAAGATCGCCGTCATGGAACCGAACGCCGGTACGCCGATGCGAAATACGCCAAGGACTACCTCGTGGACCCGAAGGCTATGCCACGCAAGAGCTTCTCCTCGGAAACCGAAGAACCTCGACGAGATCTCCTACATGGAAACGGAAACCCGGATGCCAAGGACGTCGAAACGAATACACCGAGCTCTCCCTCGCGGACGCCAAGTACTCCGGAACGGAATGACAAGATCTTCTGCCTGGAACCCGCATGATCGCCTTCTCGGAGCAACAAGTACTCTGCCCCGGAACCCCAAGATCGTCGAGACCCCTAATGTGTGAACCCCTTCCGAAACCCTAATTTATCACATAATAACAACTTGTCGCATAATAATTGGTTCATGCATGCATCTTATCATGTGGTTTGGGGGCCTTATGCCGATTCACCTCATGATTAAATATGGGGCCATATGCGGGCAAATCTAGTCTCATATCGGCCTCATTTAAACTTGTGTAGCGAACCGGTATCTTATCTTGCCTTGTTTTAACAACATTTAATTTGCGGGGTAATTAAACAACATGAACCATCTAAATATTGTCGGGACCCCTGGTTCCGCTTAATATGACCTAATCGCATCGCACCTTTGCCATGCCATCCATCATTCATGCATCATGCCGATCTTCTGCCGTGTATTAAATATTGCATCCGGTGTTTCTTCTAGTGATTTGGTTCTTCGCGGATAAGGCCGTTGAGTTGATGTGAGCTTCGCCCCTATCTTCGGCTGAAACCTTCGACAATGTTTTCAGGCGAGCATCTCCCCCTTTCTACCTATCTTACTTTTATAGTATTTACTTCCCTCCTGTTGATCTATTGCTATCTGTGTCGCGATGCTCTAGTTTCCGTACCCGTGATATCCCTTGCAGCCCTATATTGCCTCGGACACATCCTATTACCTGTTGTTTGGTAGATAGTTGGACTTGCGCGTCGTAGTTGCTTGCTCAAGTGCTGATGTGTGTCGTCATATGCCACAGTTGCTGATGTATTGCCGCATGTTGATGTTGGAGATGATTCTAGCTTTACTTATCGTCACTTTAATTTTTGTTTAACAACTAAAATTGAATAAGCAGAGGCATCGGTGGGTGATAGATAATATTTGGTTTTCCGAACGCCCACTTGTGTCCCGTAAGACCCCGAGTACTTGATTCCTGTTCCTTGTTTTATCGCGCTATCCACATCCGGGAGGTATATGGGACCCCCCTCAGCCAGAGCTTGATTCCGTCTTATTTCTTGGGGCCACAAACTAGTTTGGGGCTTTATTACTATCCTGTACTTATGCCATGCTTTACTGCTTTATTTACGATTGTGCGAGGTACTGCACACTGTACTGTTTTGGAAGCGGAGTGATTACGCGGTGTCGACAAGCCCCGTTTGGGGTTCCCAGTCGCTCACAGCCATTGTCGCAGACCTTGAGGCCGTCTCGGAGCTTGCCTACTCCGTTGCGGGTTCTACTCAAAGGGGTGGCCCCCTGAAATATTTCTGAATCTTGTGATTGCTTTGTCGTGAAAGCCTCGTTGGGTTTTGATTTGGTTTTTCCGAGGTTGATCGAGTGTGTGTTGCTATTGGTGCACCCCGGCCGGGTAAAACTTTCTGAAAGCCGTGTCCGCGGATATGGACGACTTGGAGCACAGTTTCTCGATCATAGACAAGCATAACTAAAGTTTCCTGCTATAAATTTGACTTATAATGACTAGTAATCAGCTTCACTATAATGGAATGGCTAATTAATACTGCCCACAATTGCTTGTTTGGGTCGTCGCCAGCGACCATTGTATCTGACTAGTAAGTATTGCAACTACAACGAAATGGCTGATTAAAAGTACCAACAACTGCTGGGTTTTGGGATTATATCATGCTATCTGTATCTGATTAGTAAGCGCTGCAACTATAACGGAATGATTAACTAAAAGTGCCCACTGTTTACTTTATCAGGATGATTATCTAAACCTGACTAGTAATTGCTGCAACGATAACTGAATAAATAAAACTGCCAACTGTGTGAGTTCCTCGGTTGACTTCCTCGTTTGGTCTCGAGGGGGAAACACCAGGATGGGTTTGTTTGGTGTTAGTTTCAGGTTGGATCCGGATAGGTCATTCTTACCCCTCTCTGACAAGCGCCGGTGTATCGAGTCTCTATAGGTTGTTTAGTGCATGTTGCCGCTGCCGCTCAGTCCACCATACCTTTGTAGGCGAGGACCGCCGAATTCTAGCCTCGCCGTGTACTGGCCTCAGTACTGACGCTCCTTCTTTGTTTTTCTGCTTTGCCCTTTGTCGGCACCCCTTTTGTCAAGCAGGTTTTGAGATCGACGCCGTTAGCAGGGTTACCCTTCCGGCTTGGCCTGGGCAGGGTTATGGACGCCATTGGTTATTCTTCAGGGCTCTTAGCCCCATTTGCATCTTGTCCGTAGTCGGACGCTCTATCGTTTTCAAGGTGATTTGGATCTTTGTACTGTATACCTGTATTCTTGACTCTTTGAGTCGCTGTTATATATATATCTGTTCTGTGGGTCCCATCGAGGACTGTTGTGTAATGTTATTACTTCGTTTTCCACCCGCACGAAAGTGCCTGGTGGGCACCTTTGAATCGTTTCTATGCGGGTTTGGTGAATTTTGCCCAAACTTGCATAGGTCCGATTCTGAGGGTGTTACACATACTTACTATTACCCGCGGTAGAAGTCATATCATTGCGTGCATAGTTCTCCACGACACCACAAAATATCTCCCCATATAAATCGTCCATGCTACACGAATCATTTAGAGAATGTGTTAATGTTTCGCTATCTAAATCTACACGAGTTCCCCAAAAACCTATGTGATGAGCATCTTGTATGCACGACAAACAATCGATGAGACATGGAATCAGTACCTGGACGACAGATGAGTAGAGTCGGTGAAGGGTGGCACCAATGAGAGACGGCGAAAGGGAGTCCTGCGAGGATGACGTGGTGAGAGGCGGCGTCGATCCCTGGAGGACACACGAGAGGGGGGTGGAAAAGGGAGTCGGCAATGTGGGACGGCGAGGGCGGCTCGTAATGGAGGCAGCGGTGATTGGCGGCCTACCTAGGTTGAGTCGTGGGTTGTGGGACGATCGACGTGCCGATACGCCCTCCGTGATTAACTGCTGGCGTTGGGCCTCGTTGTGGGTAGTTAATTGGCCTATAGGGTTATTATATTTTAGTGTCTTGTTTTTCCTATTTTTTATGCGTCTTTACGTATTTTTAAATTTTTTATTGTACTGTTTAATGTCTTACCATATTTATGGTTTTTCCAAATTTGATATGCACAACATGAACTTTAATTAAATTTACACAGTATCAACTTCATACGATGGGAGTGTTGCCCCTGTCTTTGGAGAAATTTTAGTACGTACAACACAAAGGATGTGTATGGCGCACACGAATCCACCGAAGGATCACCAATATAAAGAAAGTTTTTGGATAAACCCAGATGCAAAACCAAAACATGTGTTCACGGCGAGAAACACAAATTCCGGATACGCACCCACTTGACCTATGGGAGTTGTCTATGAACACCTTCATCATCTTTGTGGTTGTATGACTCAACACTTGGTCAACGTGATCCCACCTAGTTGTTACATCAAACTATACAACTACTATGCCAAATCATGACATTGATTCTAAGTATAAAAGTGGTATGCCCATGGCATGATGCACACTTGTGCCTCATATATCCAGACATTGCATTGGGCTCTAGACCCATGGCATGATGCATATTCCATATTTCTGGCTAAGTTTTTCTCCTTTTATTCTTTCTTACAGTGGGAAACGTGGTCATGATCCTTGTGTTCGTGCCATCCCACAAACGGATCGTCATCCACGCGACTCGCTCCAGTTTGTAACAACAGAACCGGAGCTAGAACTTTGACTAAATCAACCAATTAACTAAAACGGCGAAATGCTAACCTGACGAAACTGAAAGTCTGTCAGACTAACACCTAAACTAAAGCCGAGCGCGTCGATCGTGCCGTCCAACTTCTCGTTCCAGGATCTAGCATGTAGGTGCCTGACGGAGTCCGTAGAGTGGCTTGTGCAGGGCATCGCCTAGCGCCCCTGGCCAGCAGACCCACCCGCGGTGCGCGGCGAGCACCAGCAGGAGCCGCACGGACTCCAGCCGTGCAACAGGCCCAAAGGCGTCCGCGACGTCGATGCCCTGCTGCTTCACATATCCCTTTTGGCAACGAGGAGAGGCGGGTGTTCGGCTGCACGATGCCGTCCATGGTGTGCGCTTTTGGTCATCGGGTGCGCCTCACGGCGAGGCAGATGTGATGGCGGCGCGGCTTCAGCTTCGGGTGTCGGAGAGGCTAGCTCGGTGCGCGAGGATGACGCTGCCGGCGATGTGTGCTCTGCGCGAGCTGGTGTCGATGGAGAGCTGATGCCGGCGAGTCCTGGCCTGTCACCTCAGGTGTAGCGTTACGCAGTGGAGTCGAGTCGAGTGCACGTAGCAGTCCACCGTGAACGCCGTGTTCACAGGGTTGTCCTGGCCTGCTCAAAGTTCTCTGTGTTGTGTGTGTGGTGCACTCTGTCTTTGGTATGGACAAAGTTTATGAATTAAGGGCAACGTCTAGTTTTCTGCTACCTCCACATACCTGCATGCATAACAGTAAGGCGCAGTTAGCTATTGACAATTTCAAAGAAAGTTTTGATAATGCTTTTTAGTTGTACTCTAGGAATGACTTACTGCGGATGTAGTTTGCATAATTTAGCGTTTCGTCTGTTATGACCAGCAGTATTGCATGCGCTGCAAAGGTGGTTCCCCTTCTTCTTCTTCTTTTGTTCATCGTATGATAGTGGTCTGCCATTTTTACTCATGGGTGGATTAGCACCGTCAGCTCCAACTCGTTTGTTTTTCTTAGGCGCGCCTTTGGATTTAACTTTTAGTGGATCGCCAACTTGAGGTGATTTTCCCTTGCTGCTCTGTGCATCTGCATCGAAGTAGCTTGTTTGGATATTGCTGAGCCCCTTTGTCCTTTCCATTAGTCGATCGATGAATTCATTATATTCATGACGAGACTGTTCATCATGGCATAACGCTGCGAGAACTTCTTGAGATCGTACATTCAAGTCAGAAAAAAGTGTCCTCTTGGTTGCACTTGATCATCCGTATCCGAACATATCGCTCTCGCGCTTCGCAGACAATCCAAATCTTGCGTTCTTTGAGAAGCGCTGAAGGACACAACAAGTTGGTATTTTTCTAGTTGCAGGTAATCCAACATGTAGAGGATGTGCTTGCAAGGTAGCCCCTTCCTAGCCATTCTTCCACAGGAGCACTTTATAGTTTCCTCACTGTTAGGCGTGTAGGTAATGTCAAACTACCTAGTAGGTTTATCTGCCCATATAAGAGAGTACTTATTATCACTGGAATCACCTTGCGCACATTCAGCAATCTTGAGTCCATCAACTCTTTTCAGCTCCGATTGCAAGATATAGAAGTTTGCTGCAGTGAATACTTTCGCTGCAGCAAACTCAATATCTTTGTATTTAGTAACCGGCAAAGGTAATGTCTGTGAGTCCTCGCAGTCCTGTCGTGCATCTTCCTGACGGATACGGTTAATGGCATTCTCGTAGTGCATGATCAAATCCACCAGTGTCATTTTAGAGTCAAGATGAAGGTGTAGGCAAGAGTTCAAACTCTCGCTTCTCTGATTGCTTTTCATTCCGAGAAAAAAGCCATTGGCTAGATACGGGGCGGCCCACCATCTCTTCTTCTTGTACATTCTACTCAGCCACTCTTTGGTTCCCTTCGTCTGCCTTTTCTTAATATTGGCGCTCCATCTCTGCTCAAAGACCTCTTCTGAGGTGTTGTAGTATATCATTGACCTGAATTCATTCAGAGAATCGTGATTGAGGTGTTTTTTCATATTCTTTTCAACGTGCCACGTACATACACGGTGCCACACATCCTTGAAGACAATGCCAATGGCTTTCATCATTGAACCGTCTGCATCAGTGATAACCCCTTTTGGCTTCTTTTGACACATAGCTTTCAAAAATGTTTGAAGGAGCCATACATATGTTTCTGTTTTCTCGTCGGAGACGATTGTGCATGCGAAAACAGTAGTTCTGTGGTGATGGTTCAACCCCACGAAAGGAATGAACGGCATTCCATACCGATTCATTTTGTACGTACTGTCGAACACCAGCACATCACCGAAATCCTCATAGTCCCGACGTGACTGAGAGTCACACCAAAACATGCTTTTCAAATTTCCCCCATCATCTAGCTGGTAATCGAAAAAGAATTCAGGATCATGGGCCTGCCTGTTCTGCATAATTAGGATGGCTGTGTTAGCGTCACCTGATGCAATGAGCTTCCTCTTCTCACCTGATGTAAAGATCCTTCGAGACGAACCCAACCTTGCTCCACCTTCCACTTTTGCTGATAAAGGTTTTCATAATCTCGAACCTGCGCATCCCAGTTGCTGCTAGTGACATGATTTCAGCTTTCTGGTAAGACTTGATCTTCCGATGGGACCGAAGAAACGGGACTTCATCGGGTCTAGCTAGCACATGGTTGTGCTCGTCCTTAAATTGCAGAACTTTCCAAATCCCCTTGGATTTGCTATACGACACGCTGAGATAGGCTCGACAGTGACATCGAGACAGAGCTCGTGGCCTCTTCTTGCGGTTCTCCATGTGCACATACTTTCCCTCGCGTTCCCCTGCCCTGGAACAGAGAAACCGCCTGTAATTAATAACTCCTTCCGAATTTCGCTTCACCCTCTATTTCCTTATGCTGAAACCACGTTCTCTGGCGTATGCGTTGTAGTAAGTGAATGCTGCCGCTTCGTTAGTGAAGGTCATCTCCTTTACAATCTGATGCCTGTCACGCTCATCCTGAGCATGCTGAAAATCCTTCTCTGGCATCACTGGATGCTGTCTGTGCCATGCTGTGAACTGTCTGTAAACTACACAATTAGAAGCAAAAAGAAATGTAAGTGGTGGTCATATGATTGATCCTATATATGCCTTGTCATACAACAATAAGCAACTTACATGACTCTTGAATTCAGATTTTGAACTGTCTGTAACCTACACAATTAGAAGCAAAAATAAATGTAAGTGGTGGTCATATGGTTGATCCTATATATGCCTTGGCATACAACAATAAGCAACTTACATCACTCTTGAATTCAGATTTTGATCCTTCAGGTTCTTGTGATTCTTCCGCCGTCTCTTCATCACAGTTTTCTAAGTCCGAATCCCCAAAATAATCATGGTCACTATGAGAGAATAGTACAACCTGCAACATTGTAGCACAAAGTCATATAACATGGCTATTAAATTCTTATAAAAATAATGTAGCACTAGACATACATCACTAATGCTTTTCGAGATAGATTCTTTCCGATGGCGATCCTTGTTTACACATTCGATGTCCATCTGCACAATTTAAAAAGTATGTGTATAAATTTGCATGCTATAGGTGTGCAAATTAAAAAATAAAAAATAAACTTCACTTGACCTTATCATCCTTGGATTCTTTTTCTTCAAAGAGTTCGTTCTCAGTAAGCTCATCATCAGAGAAAAACATATCTTCATCATCCGAACTTGAATCACCGTTGTGCGTAGGGATGCTCTCATTGTCACTCCCAGTTGGCATAGAGTCCTCCATCTGTTCAAGCAAAGAAAACCAGAAACGCTAATCTAATCAGTGATGTATATGTGGAGGACTCGTAGATGCAAAGATGAACCCTAAGCCGCTATGCTAAAGGTGATGTAAAGAGTGTGGGTTAGAGAGGCAGCTACTCACATCTTCCGGGCGCCGGTGGCGAGATGGGACACGGGACTGGTTGATGCGGCCTAAGGATGAGAAGATCTGGCTAGCCTTTGATCTGGAGATGTAGGATTGGAACGGTTATCGTCGGCGTGGACAGACACGTCGCCACCGGAGCCGGGCAGATTCGCAGGTGGAGGATTAGATCTCGGTCGACGGACGGAGCCGGGAGGCTCGTGTGGTTGGAGGATTCGAAGGCTGGCCGCCGGATTCACGTCGCCAATCCGGATCCTTTGCCGGCGCACGTCACCGCCGGAGCTAGGAAGGATGATCAAAAATTTAGGGTTAGAGCGGTGTCTGGGGAAATGGCGGCGCGTTAGGTTTTGTGATCAAACCGAGAGACCTAATAATGTCATGGCGATGTGGCAATGGTTGACAACATGGCGATGAATGGTAAAATCTAATGGCATGGCGACGTGGCAATGGTTGACATCGTGGCAGACAATAGTACGTATGCGAATACGTGGGAATACGGGCCTGGACTTGGGCTTCGGGGGCTACCCTCGCGCGCCCTCCTCTGAAAACGCGCGGGGACAATTCTACCCTTACAAACTTTGCAACTTTCAAGAGCCAGGGGGCCTATGGGATCAAGCCTCGTCCAAGAAATCCAACTTCATTCAACCAAAATTCACACTTGCTGAATTTGGCGTACAGCTTATGCTCTCTAAGCTTCTCAAGTATTAAATGCAAATGTCCTTCATGCTCTCCTTTGCTCTTGGAGTAGATCAAAAATTCATCGATGAATACGACAACAAACTTGTCAAGGAACTCCATGAACACCTTGTTCATCATATTCATGAAATAAGCTGGTGCATTGGTCAAACCAAAAGGCATCACGGTGTACTCATACAATCCATACCTAGTGGTGAAAGTTGTATTAGGTATGTCTTGTTCTCTTATCTTGAGCAGGAAATAACCTGATCGAACATCAATCTTTGAGAACACACAGGCTCCTTCTAACTGATCAAACAAGTCATTGATTCTAGGCAAAGGGTATTTGTTCTTGATAGTCACCTCATTGAGTGAACGGTAATCTATGCATAACCTTTGACTTCTATCCTTCTTTTCCACAAACAAAACTGGTGCTCCCCAAGATGAAGAACTTGGTTGAATAAATCCTTTCTTCAACTGTTCTCCAAGTAGTTTCTTGAGTTCTTTCAACTCATCAACTGACATCTTGTAAGGTCTCTTTGCTATTGGTCCCAATCCTGGTAGCAAATCAATCAGAAACTCCACATCTCTATCCGGTGGCATTCCCGGCAATTCTTCCGGAAACACATACGGATATTCACTCACAATTGGCACACTGTCTAAGCTAACCCCCTTAAGAGAATTTAGCTTACTCCCTTTCGGTTCAAAGTTAGTCTTGAATCTAATCCTTTTGTTTTCTGGAGTTGTGAGTGTGACAGTATGGTTGGCACAATCTAGCACTCCCTTGTGCTTAGTCATCCAGTCCATTCCCAAAATGACATCCAATCCTTGGGAATTTAGGATTATCAGATTAACAGGGAACTTATATTTCCCAAAATCTATGACTAGATCATGACATCCTGAGTTCACTATCATTTATCCGCCAGGAGAACTTACTTCTATAGGACACCCAATAGTTTCTACCAGTAGTTCATTTCTTTCAACAAATGCTCTTGATATGAATGAATGAGATGCACCAGTATCAAAGAGAACAAATGCTGGAACAGAATTGAGTTTGAAATTACCAGCAACAGCATCAGGTTCCTCAAAGATCTCTTCCACATTGATGTGGTTCACCTATCCCTTCTGAAAAGGATTGGGCTTGTTGGGTCCTTCAACTTTCTTTTCTGGGCACTCATTTGCATAATGCCCCATCTTTTTGCACTTGAAACATTCAACCTGACTAAGATCCTTCTTGATAGGCTGGCTTCCACTACCACTTCCACTTCCATTGTGGTGGTTCTTGTATCCACTCTTATGATTCTTGTACTTGTCATTGTCATGACTACGGTGATGCTTGTTGTCATGATGACGGTTGTGGTTGTGGTGGCTATTGTACTTTCCATGCTTGTGGGATCCAGAACTCCCACTATCATCATAATGGGAACGCTTGTGAGACGATCCCGAGCTGTGCTTGTCAGAGTGCTTCCTCTTCCTGTTTTCAACCTGTTTCATCTTGCTCTCCAAGATGGCAGCCTTGTCACAAAGAGACTGATAAGTGGGGACATAGGCCACAGATAATTGTAGATTCAGTTTATCGTTCAGTCCTTTGAGGAACTTCTCTTTCCTCTTGGCATCGGTGTCAACTTCATCCTATGCATAACGCGCCAGATTGTTGAACTCCTCAATATACTCTGCCACGCTGTGGTGGCGCTGCTTCAAGTTATGAAATTCCTTCTTCTTCAAGCTCATCACTTCGGATGAGATGTGAGTTGTAAGGAAACCATCTTCAAAGATAGCCCATGTCACATCCTCAATGGGAGTGGTGATCTGGAAATTATCCCACCAAGTAGCTGCTGGTCCTTCCAATAGGTGTGCTGCAAACCTGACTTTCTCCTCATCAGTACAGCCAACAGTTACCAAGTCCTTCTTCACTGAGTGTAGCCAATCATTGGCCACCATGGGATCAGTAGTTCCTGAGAACTTAGCAGGCCTCAGTCTTAAGAATCTGGTAAGCATGTCAAATCCTGGTGGGTTATTCTGATTGTTGTTGTTGTTATTCTGATTTTATATGAAAGTGGTCATCATCTGCAACATTTGTGTCTGTGCTGTCATCAGCTGCTACATCTCAGGGGTGACATTGTTGTTGTTCGGGTTGGGATTGGCACGTCGAGGAGGCATCTGTGGTTTTCATAAGGATAAGAATGAGATACCCATAGATGCTTAACATGCACAATACATCACATAGACAATCACAAACAAGCATCAAAATAACAAAAGTTCAACAACATAGACAACAAGTTTTGAAAAGTAAACACACCAATAGCAAGCCATCCACATGTTGGATGGTTATTGTGACTCAATAATCAAAAGCATGGTAAATGAAAGGTAAATGAGTAGTCATCACTACTCCTCTGCATCAACCTCCTCATCAACAAGTGTAAGACCTGCATTCTCCATAGCGGTCTTGTATTCCTCGACATTGGTAGTCAAGGCCTGTACTTTGGCTTTGAGAGCCCTCTTCTATGAATGAAGCCTCTCAATCACACCCTGCTGATGATCGAGCTCGAAGTCCTTGGACTCTAGTTCTGCAGTCATCTCTCGAATCCTCTTGTTCCTATCTTGGACTCTTTTCTCTTGACTCTTGAATTTTCTATCTTGACTCTCAAACTTGGCCTCCATTTCCTTGACTATATCATCTTGCTCCGCAAAGAGCTTGTCCTTCTCACGAAGCTGCACCTGGAGTTCGTCATTGTTAAGCATGACGTTGGTCCTATCAGTATCTAGGTGCCTAAGAAGAACCTCTAAGTCCTGGAGGTATAGACGAATCGGCTCTGCCGTCTCACTAGCAGTATCCTCGAAGTCAATGGCCTCACCATCCTCGTCACGTCTACCGAAGGCGTGGAAGTGGGTACCTCTAATCTCCCGAGAGTGTCTCCCTAACAAGCGTCCAAGCAAATCCTGCATGACTACCTCTAGGCCTCTCTCCTTGTCATCATGCATGAGCTTGAAAGTGATGGTCTCTGTGGCTGGCTCAGTCTGGCGTCCTGGCTGAGTAACCTTGAAGCCCCAAAGGTCCTTCCTCTCAAACTTGGTGAGGGGAAGCATCATGATGCTAGGAAGCAGAAGATTGAGCACACTAGTGAGCTCAATAAGACGAGTGCCAAAACGAGTTCCCTTGAACTCTTCAGCCGTGTTGATAGTAACATTAGGCATCTATTTTATAAGATAGAAAAAGTTAGAATCAACATAGATAGAGAAAATCATAAGACAAAGTATCACAAGCATATTTTTGGAAATCAAACACACAAATCATGGCATACATAAATCCATTACAAGCATCCAAGGTTCAACATAACTTAGACAAAAAAATTGGAAAGGAAATGATAAATGTGGTGGTCCAACTAACGAAGTACGTTACAATCCCATCTCACTTGCCAAGTTAGCTAACAGGGCATCCCTAGAGGCAATCTGTCGATCCTGATCACATGACTCCATTGCTAAGTCTATGATGTCTTCTCTTAAACGTTGGTTGGTAGCCTATAACTCTTGGGTATGCTTCTTTTCTTCCTTGAGATCATTTTGGGTGTTAAGCATTCTGCACTTGAGTCTATCACCAAGCTCCTTGATGGCCTTCCAAACTGCATCTCTTGCAGAGTCAAAGAATGTGGTGTGCATCACTGAGTTGGTGACCATGCAGAACCCTGATTCCTTGTGGTTGTCTTCCTTGTTTTTATACATGTGAAGTTGCACCCACCAGTACTCCACTCCTTCATCCATCACGGGGAAACCTTTGTACACAACTGCACCATGTATTCCCATGGCAACCATGAGGTCCTTGAGAGCCTTGGGGAATTCTGTCTCACACTCCAAAGTCATAGTCATGAGTGGTCCCTTCCTCATGGCTTCGTTGATGGAGTTCATCTACAAATAGAGATGAAAAAGAAGATTAGAAAAGCTTACGAGAAGAAAAAGACAAGTGTGGAAGTTGTTGAAAATTTTCCTTAGTGGTTTCTAATCCATTCCTAGGGTCATAATCCTACAGGCAACACAGTGCTCTGATACCATCTGTAAGATCCCTCCCTTTATAAAGGTAAGGATCCCTGTGATTGCAATTCTAGTCCCTGGATCAATGCTAGCATCCACAGTTTAAGATGAAGTACACAGAAACAAAGGTCATTATTACAAATCATTCCAGAGACAAACATAGTCTTTTACAACTCCATGGCCACAGGCCTAATACAAGAGTTTAAATATAGAATAAGATAAAGAAGTCTTCATCTTAATGTGCCACAGGCAAGCATGTTGAGTGTAGACTCATAACCCCTAATCATCATCAGAATATTAAACACATTGCATAAACAGATAGGATTTTCTCTCCTGATTCCAATGATATAAAATTTGTAAAATTTGAACGTGTGGATCAAAAGTTATGAATTTTACAAGTTTGATTAACTAATAGATCAAATTTCTGTTTTAATTCTAAACTCAGGCCACACGGTGCTCTCTGGTTCGTCGGTACCGCTTCGCACGGATCGACCAGTGTGGACCGAACGATCTAAATGAAATCGCACGGCCATATCTAACTCGTACCCCTTCGCTAAGTGGATCTATTGTATGCGTTAGATCTAGATCTAACAGCTATCGATCAAGCAACCAAAGTCTGGCAGCGCTGGAGACGATGGCGCGGCGGAGGCGCTCTGTCAGCGACGCTCCGGCGGCTACAGAGGGGGCTGGGGTCAACGGAGAGGCTTACCGAACTCGCAAGGTCGCGCTGATGCTCAACCTCTTGCTGGCGTGGACGGGGGCGTGCTGTGGAGGTCACTGGGGCTCGTCGGAGTTGCTGGCGGCGTCGGGAGTTTGCAGACGTGATCATTGCCGAGGTTCTGGGTCGCCCTAGCACGATTTGGTGGTGTTAGTAGCTGAGCAAAGACAAGACGAATCAGACAGTATGCACGCGAGGTCAAGGGGCGGTCTGGATTTACCGTGATTATTCGCCGGAGTCGGGCGGCGCTTCGGTCGTTCGCGGGGCTCGATGGAGATGACGACCTGGGGCGTTTTAGATCAAAACAAAAGTGTGAGAAGATGCACACGGGCATGACAAGCAAGCTCGTAAGAATGAGAGGCGAAGGGGAGCACGGGGTTCACCGGAATAGGTCGCCGGAGAGCGTCCGGCAGCGGCGTTGCAGCTCGAATTGCCGGCAGCCTGGTGGCGGAGAAGAGGTGCTGAGAGAGGGGGAAAATGCGGGTGAGGAGAGGGTTTTATAGCCGGAGCAGGGCGAGGATCGCGCGAGGAAACGCTGGCAATTAAGCCTGCTTCATTCGCGGCAGTGATGGAGGTAACGGCGGCGTCGACGGGGTCATGGGGGTGCGTGGCTTGGGGACGATGCTCGCGTGGCATTTGGGTCCACCAGTCAGCGAGCGCGGGTAGGTATACTCCGTGTGAGAGAGAGTGAGGAAAACCCCGGGTGGGCTTTCTGGACTGAGTTTGCGGTTGGGCTGAAAAGCTGGCGCCGGGCCCAGTTCTGTTTTCTAATTCCTTTTCTTTTTCTAAATTGATTTCCAGGAATCTTTTTCAAATGAATTCAAAAGAATTTGAATTCCAAATCTTTCTGGACTTTTATAAAGTGAAACCTGTATAATTTTGAGTATAAAACCATGCTGTCTCACTGGACTAGTTTGGTTCCTTTGAAATTTAAAAAAACAGTGCCTTAGCACAAGATTTGATAAAGATTTGAAAATGGTTTTAATACCAAAATTTGTTTTGGAAAATTTTGTCCAAGCTTGGAACTCAACCAAACCATCTCATGATCACACAATCCTTGGTTTGAAACAAATATTCTCTCTCTAAAGAGTAGCATTGGATCAATGCTTGTTTACATAAAATAATAAGCATCCAAAAATGCTTATGTTTTTGTAATGACTTTGAAATTGATCCCTAAATGATTATGCATGCATGGATGATATGCAAATCTTTGAAAACATGATTTTAGGGATGTTACATTTAGAGACTACCGCTTTTTCACTAAAAAGAGATCCGTCATGATCCGTTGAAATGACACCATATAAAGTTATGGTTTGGGATAAAACCCAAGTTGTCATTTCTTAAACATTGGTATGATATGCATAAGTGAGATGTTTACTACCAAAGTTGGATGAACATGTCTTTGTATGTTATTTCGAATAATCGTTGATTATTCCTCCATAACACCAAAGACAAAAATGTTTGTCGCTTAGAACGTCAAGTTTCTTTGAGAAGGAATTTTCCGTGAAAATTTAAGTGGGAGGACAATAGAACTTTGATAAGGTTAAAGGAACCTTAGATATATGTGCAAAGTTGTGCAACGCCGTAAAGTGTTCTGGAGGAAGCAACAATGCTCATGGCTCACGTGCCTCAAAGGTTGTGGTCACGGAGGTCTAAGTTCCTATTGAACAAAGTAGATCATTGTTATTTGACAATGATGAATCAACTGTATGCAAAGAAGCGATGATGGGCCCTGAATCCGTCAAATGGCTTTAAGCCATAGAATCCGTGATAGTTCCATACACGAGAAATCAAGCTTTGAACTTGAAAGACCCTCTGGAAAGGTGTAAGACCTTATAGTTGTGTTTGGATCTATAAAGAAATAGACATGTATGTTTCACATCTATGAAATAGTCAACATGTTGGGAAAGAGTTCACAACAATGTTTAAAGGTTGACTATGACAGGATTTGATCTTTCATAGCGATATTCAGTCTAGATGGATTAATGTAGCAACCACTACATATAATTCTGTTATATGGTAGTTGAACAAACAAAACAAAGTTCTTTTAATAGAATTATCACCTAGGACGTGTACATAACACGATCCAAAGGGTTTTGTTAATTCAAAGGATGCTAAAAGCGTATGCAAACTTCAATGGTTGAAATAAGCATCGAGGAGTTGGAATCTTCATCGTGATGAAACTGTTAAAAGAGTTTAATCTCATTGGAGATGATGAAGATGCTTGCATTTGCAAGAAATTAAGTGGGAGCGCTAAGACATATTTATCATACATTATGTGGAAGACATATTGTTGATTAGAAATTATGTATCTTTTGTTAACACAAGTTAAGAATTTCATTTTGATGAAAGACTTAGGAAAAACCCAAATATTTGGCATCAATGTATATATGGATAGATTGAGACGCTAATATGGTTGTGCCAAAAGTACATATATGATATATTGAATAAGTTCAATATAGAAACTACAAGAAGTTTCTTATTCACACAGAAAGGATTGAATCGAAATTCAAGTGTATTGACACTTGGTAAGTGAAACAAAGATTCAAGTATAGATTGATACTTGATGATTGAAATCACAAAGAGAGTTTATCAATCAAACTGTGATATGTACACATCCAGATATGTCCTATACTCTAAATGAGCATATACCAGAATGATTCATAAGATGATCATTGTACGATAGTAAGGATATTCTTATGATCTTTTGGAAGAACTAAGAATATATTATTTTTGTAGAGGTGACAAATAGATGGTTAGTTCATTGTAAAAGTACTACATTAATACTATTTTTGTCACAAGGTACAAATTAAGTTTATCTCAATCTAAACTAAGGGTGGCACAATATAATGAAAAGTAAGTTCCATAATGGATTTGGATGGGTTCCAAAGTTAAGACATTGTGACAGATACTACAACAAAAGGCTAAGTATATGACTGCTATTATAGCAGCAAAAGCGGGCATTTGTGTCAAGTAGTTCGTTATCAAACTAGGTGTGGATAGTACTATGAAGATATATTGTATAACAATATTATCAACATGTTTTAACGCCAAGGAACTAAAGGTGTCACCAAAGGACCAAATTTATACAAAGCCATCTCATTAGAGAATGAGTGATGCGTAGAGACACAAAGACATGCAATTACACACAGACCTGAAAGTGTCGGATCCGAAGATGGGTTTACCACTAGCAATCGTGTACATACAACACCGGAAATCCATAGGTGTTGAATACACAAAGATTTAAAACTAGATTATTGTCTCTAGTGCAAGTGGGAGACTGTTGGAGATATGCCCAAGAGGCAATAATAAAGTGGTTATTATCATATCTTCATGCTTATGATAAATGTTTACATGCCATGTTATAATTGTATTAACTGGAAATATTAATACTTGTGTGATTTGTAAACATGTAAGAGTCCCTAGTAAAGCCTCTTGTTAAACTAGCTTGTTGGTTAATATATGATCATGGTTTCCTGATCATGAACATTTATATGTTATTAACAACAAGGTCATATCATTTGGAGAATGATGTGATGGACATACTCCTATAGTTAAGTGTATCATAAGATCAAGTCATTTAAATAGTTCACTTGCTATAAGCTTTCAAATACATAGTAACATAAATCCTTCGACCATGAGATCATGGTAATCACCATCACCAGATGGATGCTTTGATGACATTGTTGGCGTGTTATTGGCGCCTCGTTGGGAGACCCCAAGAGCAAGGTGTGATGAGCACAATAGCAAGTTTTCCCTTAATAAGAAACTGAGGTTATCGAACTAGTAGGATCAAGGAAACGACTCAAAGGTGTTGCTAGCAACTTGAAGACCTACACAACACAAACCCAAGTCTTTGCCCCAGCGAACAGTGAGGTTGTCAATCTCATAGGTTGTTGTAACAAAGGATTAACTGTATGGTGTGGAAGGTAATAGTGGTTTGCAGCAAGTAACAGTGGAAGATGTATCAATGGTAAAGATTGGACCGGGGTCCATAGTTCACTAGAGGTGTTCTCCTTAAGATAAACAAACATGGCATGCTGGGTAAAAAAATTACACCAGGGCAATTGACAGGACCGAGCAAGGCATAACAATGCAATACTAGACATTCATGATCCTATGAGATTCGATTGGGCAATACAACAAGATACATAAACCGCCATCCAATTGCATCTATGACTAGAAATCCACCTTCGGGTTATCATCCGAACCCCCTCCAGTATTAAGTTGCAAGCAACAGATAACTGCTTTAAGCAAAGTGTGTAAGGTAAAAAATCCACTTGTTCCATGAACAAGAGACCGTTGTTTTCTCCCTAGTGGCAACAACACATCTACAACCTTAGAGATTTATATCACTTCCCTTAGATTAAATAGAGGCATGAACCCACTATCTAGCATAAATACCCCCTCTTGGAGTCACTAGCATCTACTTCGCTAAGATAGCTACTAGAAACGGAGAGCATGCAAGATCACAAATAACACAGACATGATATAATCAATAAGACAAAACCATTAATCAATCTGACATAGTAATCTCAATATCGATAGGAACCCCGCAAATACAACATGCATGATTACAAATAGATGATCTTGATCATGAACGGAGCTCACAAGATCTAAACATGGTAGCACAAAGGAGGAGACACAACCATCTAGCTACTACATGGACCCTTAGTCCAAGGTGGAACTACTCACACTTCATACTGGAGGCTGGCATGATGAAAAAGAAGGCCTCCGGGATGATATCCCCTCCGGTAGGAGGCCGGGAAGAGCTTCAGATCCCCCCGATCTAGGGACGATGGTGGCAGAGGCTACAGGTGGTTTCGTGAAATATTGATTAGGTACTTATGGTTTTGGCACCAGGGGGGTCTTTATAGGCAAAGAGGCGAGGCAGGGTGCGGCCAGGGTGGTCACCCTAGGCGCGGCTAAACCTAGCCCGCGCCGCCAGAGGTGTGGCCCCCTGGTGCCTCCCCTCCGTCTCGTACTCTGGCTCCATGTTCCCCACGGTAAAATATTGACTTTGGCTTTTGTCCCATCCGATTCCGGGAATATTGATTTTCTGCCTTTCTGGAACCAAAAACATAAGAAAACAGGCAACTGGCACTATGGCATCTTGTTAATAGGTTAGTACCAGAAAACATATAAAAACACCTCAAAGTGTACACAAAGCAAAGCAAAGTAGATACTAAACAAGCATGGAACAAAAAATATAGATACGTTTCCGACGTATCAGAAATCAAACACCAATTCGTAACTAGGTGGTTATAAAGGTGGCATTGAGTGTTCGGAAAGTATGTGTTGATGCATATGGATCAAGAGTGGGATTTGTCCATCCATATGACGTATATATATACTCTGGTCCCTCTCGGTGGAATGTCATCCAATTGTCTTGCAAGCATGTGACTGGCTCACAAGGGATCACATTTCACAGGAACAAGAAAAGAGTACTTTTCGGTAACGAGGTTGAACTAGGTATGCAGAGATAACGACGATCAAAACTCGGATAAGTAAAGTATCGCGAGACAAAGGGAAATTGGTATCGTATGTAAATGGTTCATTCGATCACGAAGTAATCATAGAAATATGTGGGAGCCATATGAATTTCCATATTCCTCTATTGGTTATTGATCGGAGAAGAGTCTCGATCATGTCTGCATAATTCACGAACCGTAGGTAGACACACTCAACGATTCGATGTTGTTTAGTAGATATGGAATGTAAGTAAAGAGACTGAATGTAGTTTGGAGTCTCAGATGGGATCCGGGATGTCACGAGGAGATCCGGAATGGTCCGAAGAATAAGATTCATATAAGGAAAGTCCAATTCCGGAGTTCGGGAATGGTTTTGGTGTTTTCATCAGAATGTTCTAGAAGGGTATAGAAGGTTCACCGAACCGGAAGGGGAAGGGTACATGGATGTGTCATGACAAAGTGGAATGGTTGCATCATGTCCTAGGTCACTTGGCTGGACACTTGGAAGAGAGAAATCAAACTCTAATTTGAAAGTCAAAAAGGCTGTTTGAAAAAGTCAAATCCCAACATGTTTACCGAGTTAGGGAGGGTTTCTGAGTTAGGGAGGGTTTCCACCTGGGTTGGGAACATCCTTGGACACCCCTCACCTATATAAGGAGGGGTGGGGGCACACACCAAGGTATCCCCCTTACCCAAGGCGCCCAAGACCCAATCCCTAGGCCGCTACTGCCCCCCCAAACCTGTCGGTGCCCTAGATCCCCTCTAAACCGTCGTTGTTGTCTAGCCTAAACCCTAGTCGCCGGCTGCCCTCTTCCCTCGACATCTAAACCCTATCCCCGTGCGGTGACCCAGCATACCACTGCATGATGTAGTACACTATAGTCGTTGATATAACACCAATGAAACACCGTTCACTAGTATTACATCCCTCAGAGTGGTACAACAGAAACACAGCAGGTCCAAGACATGACTATAGGTTACAACTCAACTCTTTACACAAGATCCAGAGAACACTCTAGGTTAAAAGAGAGAAATAAACTTCTTACAAAGAAGAATCGGAAATAAACAACTCCAAAATTATAATACTATTAAGACTAATATCTTAACTAATGGTCTGGCATTGCTGCTATTGCAATACACTATAGAAATAGGTTCTATGGCTAGAGATTCTATTCTTATTTAATCAGCAACTTCGTCTTCACTTGAGCTGATGTATATGTTGACTTTCTTGACTTCATTGAAGAGCTTTAGCTTTTGATGATGATTCCTGGAGCATGGCTTGATGTAGTCATTGTTTGTACTAGCTTTAGAACCTAGCAAGGGTTAAGAAGATACTTTGAGTACGAGCGTACTCAGCAAGTTCACTAGAAAAGGAGTGTTTGATGCACTATATCTACAACCAAAGACCGTAGGTCGTAGGCAATGCAAGTTTTCGTAAACATTTCTTCAAAGGTTGTTTTTATTCAAAGCTATGTCCGTCAGCCTTCGCGGGTTTACCAGAACTTTCATGGAGTTTCTTTCCCGCCGCGTTCGCAGCTCCTTCCCGGAACAGGGAGTAAAAAGTTACAGTTCTTACACTCTACAGAGGTGCGTTACTTTACCCATGAGAGACCTTAGCCTTGTTGCACAACCAAGTCATGACCTTGTCCATACTTCCTTGGTATGGTGCCCAGTCTAAGATCAAAGCCAATCACTTCCCCCTTCGTGACCCCGCATGCCTCCTTGGTGTACACCATGCCCACATATTGAATTACGACAATGGTTTGTACAGACCGTTAGATGCCAGAACTATCGTGGGACGTTGAGGGTTCCCACCCATATGCTGCATATCCTCTATGAATTACCAATTAATATGCACGCTATGAGTGATAACATCCACGACCTGCACATCTGGCTTCATGCGAGAGGAAGAAGATACAGCTGACTTCTCTGTCCCATTCCAAATCTCATGGTTAACGTGTGATATACGGCGCAAGAATCACTGGCGACATTGGCTGTTAGCTCCTAGATAATATATTCCTTTACCACCGGAACTTTTATAGTAGGTTATTACCTCATGGTAAATAACCTATAATGACATTATTATGAAAATAGGTTTTCAGATCTTTTTCAAATGCAGGTGATGACAACACTGGATTTGCAAAATACTTTATAGAAAATAATCAAAGGACATGAGCAAGTGTGAACTTGCCTTTTGTGATTGCAAGATTATGCACTCACGGTTTTCGAGACGACATAAGATCCAATATTTGAAATCTGCATCATTGGTCCGGTAAGGACTAATGTTTAAAGAAGCAATATGCTGTTGTGCATAAGTAATGCTATGCATTTTGTAAAAAACCCAAACTGAAACCCCAATATTGTAAGTGAAGTGAACTTAGGTGATTCTTTTAACAGTTGGTTTATCTTCAAGTTTTTACTTCACATGAAGTGCATCTATAGGGATTTTAAGTTTTGATATACAAGATATAAAAGTAGAGTGAATAGTAATTTAAGATTTATATTAGTTGCTATTTGGTGATTAGGATGGAATTCTATGTATTGGATTATTAAGGTTTGAAAGAACTATCCTAGAGTTGTTGCTTGAAGTGGCAAAAAGACTAACATTTGAAGAAAAGATTTCCTTTCTAAGGTTTAAACAACCATTATTGTTAATAGAACATGATCAATGTCTTTTGGTGTTTGATGTACTAGTTTGGACTTGAGATGATTTATGTCTTAAGTTTAAATAGACCAAAGTTAACTATAAAAACATAAGGGATTTATTAGACATGATGTTTATAAGCTTTGAGACTGAAGTTAATTTTAAAAGGTTAAGTAAACTTAAGATGTAATGTATTTTAATTATTCCCAAGTTTTAGATTTACGATAGGTATAACTAAGGTGTGGAATTATTCACTTTATATTTAAGTGAATGATTGGATTAAATTTGTTTTGCTTATTAAGAAAATAATATGTATTTATTTAATGGAATCATAATTAGATGGTCTTAGTAATTTGTTAGAATTTAAAGTTATGTTAATAGTGGTCAAGATATAATGATTATTCACCATATTGTATAAATGGGTGATACCCAATATTTATTTAAAAGAATCCTTAATAAGATTTTTAAAAGAATATTTTAAAGTTAAAATTTATACTTAAATTTGATTATGAATTTAAGTTATGGTTTGGAATTTGATATAAAGACACTAATTGCTCAAGGTTTTATAAGGACGGTGATTATTTCTTACTTAATAATTATTTTTAAAGAATTCACAAAATAGGTATTAGGTAAGGATTTATTATTTAAAATATTAAATACTTTTCTAATAATATATTTAATATTTTTATAGTGTAATATATTTATTCAAGACCTTAAAAATGAATTTTATTTATTTTTAAGTATTATCTTTATTTATATAAAATTCATCAAAGAGTTAAGTGTTTTTAAATATTTGCTTTATATTTTATTTTAAAACTCTAAGTGAGTATTTTTATAAAATAATATAGTTATTTTGATACACAAAAATGATTTCTTATTTATTTTTAGGGTTTTTGTTTTATTCTATAAAATTTCATTTAAGATTTAATGGTGTTAATAATTATTTTACTTTAAATTTATTTTAAACACTTAAATTTTTTTTATTAGGTAGATAATATTTTTGTGGTCGTTTTGATATATCATATGTATTTTTAGGATTTTTCTATAATTTTCTATCGTTAAAAATGTTTGGAGGTTATTTTAGTAATTCATTTTTTTTCTAAACCTAATTGACTTGGGCCGTCTGGTTGGGTATGTGGGCTGGCCTGGCCCAACTGGACCATGCCAGACACATCACCCCCGGCTCATCCCTCACCACACGCACACACCCGCACACCACTCTTCCTCATCCCCTTGCTCCCGTGCGACGCCGCCTTCTCACTGCTACGCGCTGCTCCGGCCATCGCCGCTCAACATCTGCCGCTGTGGCCAGCCGGCGAGGCTCCGCCTCCTTCTCCTCCCTTGTTTCCCCTCTGTTGTGGTGCCTAGCACCCTCGCTCTCTCACCCCGGGAGAAACCCTAGCTTCTACTGCTTGTCTTCACAACTCTCCCCCCAATCCCGCTTCTCCGGCTGGTTGGCGTCGGGGACGGCGCGGCCTAGCTCGTTTTACCGCTCCTGCCTATGCTTCCAGTTCGAGGTTCGCTTCCTATGGCGATGTGGTACTGTAGTTGTAGGGTTCGCAGCATAGAAAACAAAAAAATTCCTACGATGTGAACTATGTACCAAGATCTATCTACTAGATACAAACAACGAGCGGATGTATATCTGTAGAGAACATACCCTTGAAGAACGACAAAGCTTAACGAGTTCGACTCGTGGTTGATGTAGACGATCTCTTGCCGATATCAAGATCGAGAGGAAGTCCTAGCGCCGCAAATCAGCAGCGCATCCGTGCTCGCACACACGTTCGAGGCACCGAGCAACCTCCGCCTCCTCGCTCCAGCGATGCAGCGGAAGCACAACTCTTTCTTGCCGAATAGCCATCGGGAACATGTATCTCGCTAGTCCGAGACCATGGGGGATAAATTATAGAGAGGTAGAGAGATCCTTCACGAGGAGGTGTGAGTGAGAAGTGAGGAGAGGGGTGCATTTATAGGAGGAGGGGGAACCCCAAGGGGGTGTCCGGCGCATGGGGGATGACCCCTTTCCCTCCCCTCTTCATGTGGGTGGACACTCCACTCACAAAAATCCATTCAAATCCCTCCACTCAAAATCCCACTCAAATTCCCATTAAATTTCCACCAAATTTAATGCAAACTCTCATTAAATAAAACTCTTTTATTTTATTCAGAATTTTGTCAATTACTTTAATGACAAACATTCACAAATAACCCCTTGCTAGAATTCTATTTCACATGCATAACCACTTTATGCAATTTCACCTGAAAACCTGTTTCGGTATCTAGTGAAATAAATTCCAGTGCTTGTTTATTCTTTCGGCATGATTTGCTCCAATTGGATGTCGGTGTCTCTTAAGTGTGTCACCCTACGGTTCATGAATAATGCGGACATGATCGAGACCCCTCTCGGATCAATAATCAGAAGAGGGATCTAGAGACCCATACTAACTCCCACACATTCAACAATGACTTTCTTGTGATCGTCGGAACCTTTTACGCTAGTATCTTAATCCCTTTGTTTCGCGATATATTACATGTCCGAGATTCGATCATCGGTATCTCCATACCTAGTTTGATCTCGTTACTGACATGCACTCTTTTCTCGTTCCCGTGATATAACATTCTAGTGATCAAATCACTTGCTTGCAAGCTAACCAATGTGATATCACCGAGAGGGCCCAGAGTATATCTATCCGTCATCTGGATGAACAAGTTCCACTCTCGATCCATGGGCCTCAACATAACACTTTATTTGTTCTCAATCCATCTTTATAATCACCTTGTTACGGTGTGATGTTTGATGTTATCAAGAAGCTCTTCCGGTGTTAGTGATTGACATGATCTCATGGTCTAAGGATCAGGATCACTTCGTAAGTTGTTATATCAATATAAACTCAATGACTCTGATCGTAATGCTATACTTCGGATGAATGTTCATCACACCATTACACTAATGTTATGATCCCGTTATTAACAACATCCAATGTCTATGATCAGGAAACCTTGATCATCTTGTTAATCAACGAGCTAGTTTATGAGAGAGGCATAACTAGGAACTTTATGTTTATTTATTAAGCACACATGTATTAACGTTTCCGTATTAATACAATTATAGAATGCAAAATAAACATCTACCATATATTTGGAATACACATAATAAACACTTTATTATTGCCTCTCGAGGCATATTCCCTTCAGTCTCCCACTTGCACTAGAGACAATAATCTAGTTACATAGTGATAAATCTAACACCCATTGAGTTCTGGTGTTGATCATGTTTTGCTCTAGGGTGAGTTTTAGTCAACGGATCTGCTACATTGAGATCCGTGTGTACTTTACAAATATTTATATCTCCATCCTTGACATGCTCGTGGATGGAGTGAAACCAGCGCTTATATGCTTGGAATGTTTGTGATACCTTGGCTCTTTGGCATTGGCAATGGCACCATTGTTATCACAATAGATCACCATTGGGTCCAACGTGTTTGCAACCACTCCTGGTTCGGCTATAAACTCCTTCATCCAAACCGCTTCCTGAGCCGATTCCGAAGCAGCAACATATTCGGCCTCCATTGTTGATCCCGCCACCACAGGTTGTTTGGAGCTCCTCCAACTAACCGCTCCGCCATTCATGAGAAATACGTATCTAGATTGAGACTTAGAGTCATCCGGATCGGTGTCAAAGCTAGCGTCAACATAACACTTAGCGACGAGCTCTTCTTCACCTCCGTATACAATAAACATATCCTTAGTTCTTCGTAAGTACTTAAGGATATTCTTGACCGCTATCCAATGTTCCGAACCTGGATCCGATTGGTACCTACTAGTCAAACTAATATCATGTGCCACATTCGGTCTTGTACATAGCATGGCGTACATTATAGAGCCTATGGTTGAAGCATAGGGGACTTTGTCCGTTATCTCTCTTTCTTCCGCCGTAGCCAGACTTTGAGTCTTACTCAATGTCTTGCCTTGCAACATAGGTAAGAACCCCTTGTTACTTTCGTCCATTTTAAACTTCTTTAAAATCTTATCAAGGTATGTACTTTGCAATAGCCCTATTAGGCGCCTAGATCTATCTCTATAGATCTTTATGCCTAATATGTATGACGCTTCACCTAGGTCCTTCATTGAAAATTTGTTGTTTAGATAACTTTTAACACTGTTTAAAAGATCTATATCATTTCTGATCAATAATATGTCATCCACATATAATATCGGAAATGCCACATTGCTCCCACTCACTTTCTTGTAAATACAAGCTTCTCCATAAGTTTGGACAAATCCAAACTCTTTGATCACCTCATCAAAGCGGAGATTCCAACTTCGTGATGCTTGCTTCAATCCATAGATGGATCGCTGAAGCTTGCACACCTTGTTAGCATCCTTAGGATCGACAAAACTCTTTGGTTGTATCATATACACTCTTCTTCAATATTACCATTGAGAAACGTGGTTTTCACATCCATCTGCCATATCTCATAATCGAAATATGCAGCAATTGCTAACATAATCCTAACTGATTTTAGCATCGCTACGGGAGAGAATGTCTCATCGTAGTCAACTCCTTGAATTTTTCGAAACCCCTTTGCGACAAGTCAAGCTTTATAGACGGTCACATTACCATCAGCATCAGTTTTCCTTTTGAAAATCCATTTGTTCTCCACGGCCTTTCGGTCGTGAGGTAATTCCACCAAGTTCCAAACTTGATTTTCATCCATGGATTCCATCTCTGATTTCATGGCTTCTAACCATTTGTTGGAATCGGGCTCATCATCGCTTCTTCATACATCGCAGGGTCATCATTTTCATCAACCATGAAATTCATGACAGGATTTCCGTACATCTCGGGAGCTGCACGCGTCCTGCTAGACCTGCGAGGTTTGGTAATATTCTCTTTTGGAGTTTCATGATCATTATCATTAGTTCCCTCTTCAACTGGTGGAGCCAACTCTGGAACTACTTCCAGCACTACGCTACTCGCCATACTTTGAAGAGAAGGTTCAATAACCTCTTCGAGTTCTACCTTTCGACTACTCACACCTTTCATGATAAACTCTTTCTCTAGAAAGGATCCATTCTTGGCAACAAAAACTTTGCCCTCGGATCTGTGATAGAAGGAATACCCAATAGTTTCCTTAGGGTATCCTATGAAGACGCATTTTTCCACTTTGGGTTCGAGTTTATCCGGTTGAAGTTTCTTCACATAAACATCACATCCCCAAACTATAAGAAATGACATCTTAGGTTTGTTTCCAAACCACAATTCATACGGTGTCTTTTCAACGGATTTTGATGGTGCCTGATTTAAAGTGAATGCAGCAGTTTCTAGTGCATAACCCCAAAATGACAACGGCAAGTCCGTCAGAGACATCATAGATCGAACCATATCCAATAAAGTACGATTACGACGTTCCGACACACCATTTCTCTATGGTGTTCCGGCAGGTGTGAGTTGTGAAACAATTCCACACTCTTTCATGTGAGTGCTAAACTCGTAACTTAGATACTCACCTCCACGGTCGGACAGTAGAAATCTGATCTTTCTATTACGATGATTTTCAACTTCATTCTGAAATTCCTTGAACTTTTCAAAGGTTTCAGACTTGTGTTTCATCAAGTAGATATAACTGTATCTACTCAAATCATCCGTGAAAGTAACAAAATAACGATATCCACCTCGCGCTGACACACTCATTGGACCACATACATCAGAATGTATGATTTCCAATAAATCTGTCGCCCGTTCCATTGAACCGGAAAACGACGTTCTGGTCATCTTGCCCATAAGGCATGGCTCACATGTATCAAATGATTCAAAATCAAGTGATTCCAAAAGTCCATCCGAATGGAGCTTCTTCATGCTTTTAACGCCAATATGACCTAGACGGCAGTGCCACATATATGCGGATATATCATCATTAAGTTTAATCCTTTTAGCATCAACATTATGAATATGTGTAACATTATCATCGAGATCTAATAGAAATAAACCATTCATCATCGGTGCATGACCATAAAAGATTTCATTCATATAAATAGAACAACCATTGTTCTCGGATTTAAATGAATAACCACTTCACATCAAACACGATCCAGATACAATGTTCATGCTCAGTGCAGGCACCAGATAACAATTATTCAAGTTTATAACTAATCCCAATGGCAAATGGAGAGGTAGCGTTCCGACGGCGATCACATCAACGCTTGATCCATTGTCGACACGCATCTTGACCTCACCCCTTGCTAGCGGTCGCTTGTTCCGCAGCCCCTGATTCGAGTTACAAATATTAGCAACTGGACCGGTATCAAATACCCAGATGCTACTACGAGCACTAGTCAAGTACACATCAATAACATTTATATCATATATACCTTTGTTTGCCTTGTCGGCCTTCTTGTCTGCCAGATACTTGGGGCAGTTGCGCTTCCAGTGGCCAGTCCCCTTGCAATAGTAGCACTAGGTATCAAACTTAGGTCCAACTCGGGGTTTATTTTCAGGCACAACAACCGGCTTGCCTCCCTTACTTCCCTTCCATTTTCCCTTCTTGTATTTCTTGAAACCAGTGTTCCTATTGATCATCAACACTTGATGTTCCTTTTTTATCTCCACTTCTGCAGTTTTAAGCATTGACAGAAGCTCGGGGAGAGACTTCTTCATGCCTTGCATATTATAGTTCATCACAAAGCTCTTATATCTAGGTGGCAGAGACTGCAAAACACGATGGATGCCTAAATCAATGGGAATCGTTATTCCCAAGGACACAAGCTTATCGGTGTAACCCGACATCTTGAGTACATGCTCACTAACGGAGCTGTGCTCTTCCATCATGCATCTAAAGAACTTTTCTGAAGCATTGTAGCTCTCTACAGCATCATGTGTGTCGAAAATCATTTTCAACTCACCCATTGTATCAAATGCATTGCCATTTTCAAAACGCTTTCGAAGTTCCGGCTCTAGCCCATACAATATGCCGCAATGAACTAAGTTGTGGTCCTCCTGACGAGTCTGATAGACATTCTTCTCCTTATCAGGGGCATCCTCAAAAGGTGGGGGGCCTAGGGGCGCTTCTAGCACATATTGCTTTTGTGCAGCAGAGAGGAGAATCCTCAAACTCATGGCCCATTCTGTAAAGTTGCTACCGTTCGTTGCAAGTTTCTCTTTCTCCATGAACACATTGAAATTAAAAGCAGGTGGTGCCATCTACAACAGAATTTGTAAAGTTTAGACTAAGTTTATGATAGATTGAGTTCAACTAATCCATATTACGAATGAACTCCCACTCAAAAACGACATCTCTCGTGCCTTTTTGGTGATTACATGAACCAAATCCACTACACCAAGTCCGATCATCACGTGAGTCGGTGTAGCTTCAAAGGCGAGCATCAAATGGGCATCATATCAACTATATGACTCATGCTTAACCTTTCGGTCCGTGTTTCGAGGCCATGCATGTACATGCTAGGCTCGCCAAGTAAGAACCTTTGTATTCGCGTGTGTAACTGTCTTACACCCAAAATATGGTCATGGATACAAGAACACCCGATCATCACGTGATGTCTTGGAGCGACGAGAACATAATTGGTGCATACTAAAGGAAGAACACATTCTTATCTTAATATTTAAATGAGGAATCAACTTATTATGCTAACAAAGGGCTAAACAAGCAATATAAGATGCTATCAAACATCACATGTTTATTAGTGGAATGATATGGTTCTCGCATATGATCTCTATCATGTGCACCGTGGTATCATCACAATCGTACCTATATGTGTAAGTCCAAGGTGTATGGAACTTACATGTTATATGTGTTGTAAGAGTATCATCTCATACTTCTACTTACAACATCACCATATCATAACACTATCCCAGCAACAATCTAAACTAGACGCCTCTAATTTATCCATAGCAAATTTTACGTGGCTTAGGGCTTTCGAGATAGAACCGTTCATAACTACGAACATGAACCACAACGAGGATAACCAAATTGTTGACAACTCGTTGCAAAATAGATATTGACTATAGTAGGAGAGACAGACACCCGCTAGCCACTTATGCAAACTAGTTGCATGTCAAGCATGGAACAGGTCTCATGTGCGAGGACATGTAAAGTTTGTCCGGACCGCTTCATCCCACTATGCCACCAATATCCAAAATTACAACTAAGGAGCAACAACATGATCATCATCGCCCACATACTCATATGTGTACTATTCGTGTAAAGTATCTACACATATATCCGGCTCTAATACCACTGTAGGGTTCGTAGCATAGAAAACAAAAAAATCCTACGATGTGAACTATGTACCAAGATCTATCTACTAGATACAAACAACGGGCGGATGTATATCCGTAGAGAACATACCATTGAAGACCGACAAAGCTTAACGAGTTCGACTCGTGGTTGATGTAGACGATCTCTTGCCGATCTCAAGATCGAGAGGAAGTCCTAGCACCGCAAATCAGTAGTGCATCCGTGCTCGCACACACGTTCGAGGCACCGAGAAACTTCTGCCTCCTCACTCCAGCGATGCAGTGGAGGCACAACTCTTTCTTTCCGAAAGCCACCGGGAACATGTATCTCGTGAAGGGAATATGCCCGAGAGGCAATAATAAAGTGGTTATTATCGTATTCCTTATTTATGATAAATGTTTATTTTACATGCTATAATTGTATTAATACGGAAACGTTAATACATTTGTGTTTAATAAACAAAAAGGAAGTTCCTAGTTATGCCTCTCTTATAAACTAGCTCGTTGATTAACATGATGATCAAAGTTTCCTGATCATGGACATTGGATGTTGTTAATAACGAGGTCACAACATTAGTGTAATGATGTGATGAACATTCATCCGAAGTATAGAATTACGATCAAAGTCATTGAGTTTATGTTGCTATAACAACTTACGAAGTGATCCTAATCCTTAGACCATGAGATCATGTCAATCACTAACACCGGAAGAGTTTCTTGATAACATCAAACGTCACACCGTAACAGGGTGATTATAAAGATGGATTCAGAACTACTAAAGTGTTATGTTGAGGCCCATGGATCGAGAGTGGAATTTGTTCATCCCGATGACGGATAGATATACTCTGGGCCCTCTCGGTGATATCACATTGGTTAGCTTGCAAGCAAGTGATTTGATCACTAGAATGTTATATCACGGGAACGAGAAAAGAGTGCATGTCGGTAACGAGATCAAACTAGGTATGGAGATACCGATGATCGAATCTCGTACATGTAATATATCGTGAAACAAAGGGATTAAGATACTAGCGTAAAAGGTTCCGACGATCACAAGAAAGTCATCGTTGAATGTGTGGGAGTCAGTATGGGTCTCCAGATCCCGCTTCTGATTATTGATATGAGAGGAGTCTCGATCATGTCCGCATTATTCTCGAACCGTAGGGTGACACACTTAAGAGACACCGACATCCATTTGGAGCAAAAGTTTCATGCCGAAAAGAATAACAAGCGCAGGAATTTATTTCACTAGATACCGAAACGGGTTTTCGGGTGAAATTGCATAAAGTGTTTCTGCATGTGAAATAGAATTCTAGCAAGGGGTTATTTGTGAATGTTTTTCATTAAAGTAATTGACAAAATTCTGAATAAAATAAAAGAGTTTTATTTAATGAGAGTTTGCATTAAATTTGGTGGAAATTTAATGGGAATTTGAGTGGGTTTTTGAGTGGAGGGAATTGAAAGGCATTTGAGTGAGTGGAGTGTCCACCCACATGAATGTGGAAGAGGTGGGGGCAGCCCCATGGCTGGGCGCATGGCCCCTTGGGTGCCCTCCCTCTCCCTATAAAAGGAGCCCCCTCCCTCTCTCTCACTCACACCTCCTCGTGAAGGATCTCTCTCCCCCTCTAGAATTTATCCCCCATGGTCTCGGACTAGCGAGATACATGTTCCCGGTGGCTTTTCGGCAAGAAAGAGTTGTGCTTCTGCTGCATCGCTGGAGCGAGGAGGCGGAGGTTGATCGGTGCCTCGAACGTGTGTGCGAGCACGGATGCGCTGCTGATTTGCGGCGCTAGGACTTCCTCTCGATCTTGAGATCGGCAAGAGATCGTCTACATCAACCACGAGTTGAACTCGTTAAGCTTTGTCGGTCTTCAAGGGTATGTTCTCTACGGATATAGATCTGCCCGTTGTTTGTATCTAGTAGATAGATCTTGGTATATAGTTCACATCGTAGGAAATTTTTTTGTTTTCTATGCTGCGAACCCTACAGTGGTATCAGAGCCGGATCTATGCGTCGATACTTTGCACTTGTAGTACACATATGAGTATGTGGGCGATGATGATCATTTTATTGCTTCTTAGTTGTACTTTGGATATTGGTGGCATAGTGGGATGAAGCGGCCCGGACAAACTTTACATGTCCTCGCACATGAGACATGTTCCACGCTTGACATGCAACTAGTTTTGCATAAGTGGCTAGCGGGTGTCTTTCTCTCCTACTATAGTCAATATCTAATTTGCAACGAGTTGTCAACAATTTGGTTATCCTCGTTGTGGTTCATGTTCTTAGGTAAGAACGGTTCTATCTTCGAAAGCCCTAAGCCACGTAAAACTTGCAATGGATAAATTAGAGGCGTCTAGTTTAGATTGTTGCTGGGCTAGTGTTATGATATGGTGATGTTGTAAGTAGAAGTATGAGATGATACTCTTACAACACAAATAGCGTGTAAGTTCCATAGACCTTGGCCTTACACATAAAGGTATGATAGAGATCATATTATAGTGCACATGATGGAGATCATATGCGGGAACCATATCATTTCACTTATAAACATGTGATGTTTGATTGCATCTTATATTGCTTGTTTGGCGTTTTATTAGCATAATAACATGATCCCTCATTTAGATATCAAGATAAGAATGTGTTCTTCCTTAAGTATGCACCGACAATGTTTCGTCGCTTCAAGACATCACGTGATGATCGGGTGTACTTGAATCCACGAGCATATCTCGGGTGTAAGACAGTTACACACGCGAATACTAAGGTTCTTACTTGGCGAGCCTAGCATGTATAGACATGGCCTCGGAACACGGACCGAAAGGTTAAGCATGAGTCATATGTTTTTGATATGATGACCATATGGATGCTCGCCATTGAAGCTACACCGACTCACGTGATGATCGGACTTGGTGTAGTGGATTTGGTTCATGTAATTACCAAAAAGACACGAGGGGTGTCGTTTTTGAGTGGGAGTTCATTTCTAATTTGGATTAGTAGAACTCAATTGATCATAAATTAAATCAAAGTGAATTTGCATAATTTCTTGTAGTTATTGGCATTCGTTCACCACATTATGCTTAGTTGTAATTGAGATAATAGAACTATAGAATTCTGGATATATACTTTACGAACTGGTATCGTATTGTGTTGAGTGTCAATCTAAAGTTTAAAGTCCTATTGCAAACTTTCAGCAAACTCTATTTACTCTTGAAATTTAATAATTGGTATAAAATCGAGAGTAACAATTCCAGTGTTAGTATCTTAAGTATCATGTTTGCCTCCATGATTCTTGATTGTTTTAATATCAAGTTTATCTAGGAGCTGAAAGAATTGTTTCAGAAACCATCATGTGTGGCAGGTATAACGATATCTGAAACAATTTTTTGGTTGCAATATGATAGAGTATAATATATGTTCTCATATTGGATGAGAATTTACGAAGGTTGGAGATGCTAGACATCCTAATCATCCAAAAGGGTTTTGGAAAGTAATGTTATACTCACGATTCGCCTTTATAAACTACAGTAGCTTGATCATGAAAGTCGTCATGATAAGGGTGAATAGAATATGTATGTAAAATGTTTACTACACTAAAAGATTACTAAAGAATGGATTTTGAAAGAATACCGATCATTTTGATGATGGTGATCTACTTCAAAGTGCAAGTCCAAAGGTATTATTATTTGAATATACACGCTTTGGACTATGTGTCATGTATATGGCGCCACTTTTGATGTTGATAGATTCTTTTAAAAAGGAAAAGGAAATGCTGAAAGAGAATCTATAAAATATATTTGGCAGAAAGAAAAGATTGGAAATATCCAATTTAGGTATATATATGATATACATGTTATGGTTGTATTCTTTGCTTGTTAAACAATGTGGTTCTTGGGTATTGGATACCGAATTGGTTGGTATGAAATTTCATACGGAACAACGCAATTCATGAACCACAATGGCCTAAGTAACTAGCAAGAGAATATGTGATGATGTTCATTGAAAACAAACAAACTGTTGTTTGTATTTCTCGTTGCTATCAAAGCTTGAATTTAAGATTTGTTTTAATAATTGTTATTTAAATCTGGTATTATGAGAACAAAGGTTGTTCAAATAATTACCGTATTCCATATAAGATGGATGATTTACAAATCTAGTTGGAGAAATCACATCCATAAAACCTAATGCTAAAATGTCGCAAGACAAATGATTGAAAGATCACTTATGAAGTGACATCGCTGTTTAAATTATATTGGAAATAAAACATGAAGAAACTCCATTTTCATGGATTTTTGGAGTCTTTGATTTGATCAAGTGACGCTTGTGAGACTTTCCTCGGGATAATTAAAACTTCGTTCAAAGGCCAAAGAAGAACGATCGACTAAAATATTGGAATTTATACATATTGATGTATGTAGTCCATTATGTATAGTCGTAAGCGATGGGTTTCAACTTCATATACTTTCTCCGGAAATTTGAGTGAATGTTCACTTAATGAGAAAGAAGTATGAAATATTTGAAAACGTTCAAAGAATTTCAAGATGAAGTGAAAATCATTGTGACAAGAAAATAAATGGTTTATGATTTTATCGTAAGGGATTTATTTGAGTTACAAGTGTAACAAGAAAATAAATAAATTATGATTTTATCATGAAGGGATTTATTTGAGTTGCAAGTTTAGCAAAACACCTAGATTTACATATCCCGAAACACCATAGGAGTATGGAATGTTTGAGATTTGTAATGAAACCTTGTTTGACATGGTAGGATCAAAGGTGTTATTTATAAAACTGCCATTATGTTTTAAAAGATTAAAGCTTTAGAGACTACCGCTTTTACACTGAAAAGAGCTCCGTATTGATCCGTTGAAATGACACCATGGAAGTTATGGTTTGGGGTAAAACCCAAGTTGTCATTTCTTAAATTTTGGTATGCTAAACATAAGTAAGATGTTTACAACCGAATTCGGATGAGCATGTCTTTGTAGGTTATTCCGAATAACAATTGGTTATTCCTCCATAACACCAAGGACAAAAGGGTTTGTCGCTTGAAATGTGAAGTTTCTTGAAAAAGGAATTTTTCGTAAAAGTTAAGTGGGAGGACAATAGAACTTTGATAAGGTTAACGAACCTTAGCTAAATTTGCTGAGTTGCGCATCGCCGGAAATCGTTCTGAAGGCTGCCATAATGCTCATAGCTTATGTGCCTCAAAGGTTGTGGTCACGGAGATCTAAGTTCCTATTGAACCAAGAAGGTCGGTTAAACAATCAAATGCTAAGATTTGAGAGTAAATCATTATTGTCTGACAATGATGAACCGACTACATGCAAAGAAGCGATGATGGGCCCTGACTCCGTCAAATGGCTTGAAGCCATAAAATCCGTGATAGTTCCATACACGAGAAATCAAGTTTTGAACTTGGAAGACCCTCCGGAAAGGTGTAAAAACCTATCGGTCATATTTGGATCTATAAAGAAACAGACATGGATGTTTCACATCTATGAAATAGTCGACATGTCGTAAAGTATTTTACGACAATGTTCAAGGAGTTGACTATGACAAGATTTGATCTTTCATAGCGATATTTAGTCTGGACGGATTAAAGTAGCAACCACTACATATAATTTGGTATATGGTAGATGAATAAACAAAACAAAGTTCTTCTAATAGAATGGTTACCTAGGACGTGTACATGACACGGTCCAAAGGGTTTTGTTAAATTCAAAGGATGCTAAAAGGGCATGCAAACTTCAATGGTTGAAGTAAGCATCGCGGAGTTGGAATCTTCACCATGATGAAAAATGAGTTTTTCATCAGGAGACAATGAAGATGCTTGCATTTGCAAGAAATTAAGTGGGAGCGATGAGACATATTTCTAATACATTATGTGGAGGACATCTTGTTGATTGGAAATGATGTATCTTTTATTGACAAAGGTTAAGAATTTCATTTCGATGAAATACTTAGGCAAAACCCGAATATTTAGCGTGAATGTCTATAGTGGATAGACTGTGACGCCAATATGGTTGTGCCAAATATACATATATGAGATATTGAAGGAGTTCAATATAGAAACGACAAGAAACAGTTCTTGTTGCATGGAAAGTAATTGAATCAAGATTCAAGTGTATTGACACTTGATAAGTGAAACAAGATTCAAGTGCTTTGACACTTGATGAGTGAAATCACAAGGATGCTTTGATCAATCATACCATGATATGTACACATCCAGATATGTCCTATGCTCTAAGTGTTATGAGCATATACCAGAAAGAATCATAAAATGATCATTGGACGATAGTGAGGATATTCTTATGATCTTTTGGAAGAACTAAGAATATATTTGTGTAGAGGTGACAAACAATTACAAATAGTTCATTGTAAAGCGTTACATTGATACTAGTTTTGTCACAAGATACAAATTAAGTTTATCTCAATTTAAACTATGGGTGGAACAATGTAATGGAAAGGAGATTCCATGATGGATTTGGATGAAATCCATAGTTGAGACATTGTGACGAATACTACAACAAAAAGGCTAAGCATATGACTGCTATAGTAGTAGCAAAGGAGGGAATTTGTGTCAAGAAGTTTGTTATCAAACTAAGGTGTGGTTCGCAACGGGCTAACACTAAAGATATATTGTATGACAATAGTATCGACGTGTTTTAACCCCAAGGAACTAAAGGTCTCACTGAAAGACCAAATTTATACAATGCCATCTTATTGGAGAATGAGTGATACGTGGAGACGCAAAGACATGCAAATACACACGGACCTGAAGTGTCAGATCCGTAGATTATGTTAACCACTTGCAGTTGCGTATATGGAACACCAGAAAGCCATAGGTGTTCAATATGCAAAGTTTTTCAAACTAGATTATTGTCTCTAGTGCAAGTGGGAGACTGAAGGGAATATGCCCGAGAGGCAATAATAAAGTGGTTATTATCGTATTCCTTATTTATGATAAATGTTTATTTTACATGCTATAATTGTATTAATACGGAAACGTTAATACATGTGTGTTTAATAAACAAAAAGGAAGTTCCTAGTTATGCCTCTCTTATAAACTAGCTCGTTGATTAACATGACGATCAAAGTTTCCTGATCATGGACATTGGATGTTGTTAATAACGAGGTCACAACATTAGTGTAATGATGTGATGAACATTCATCCGAAGTATAGCATTACGATCAAAGTCATTGAGTTTATGTTGCTATAACAACTTACGAAGTGATCCTAATCCTTAGACCATGAGATCATGTCAATCACTAACACTGGAAGAGTTTCTTGATAACATCAAATATCACACCGTAACAGGGTGATTATAAAGATGGATTCAGAACTACTAAAGTGTTATGTTGAGGCCCATGGATCGAGAGTGGAATTTGTTCATCCCGATGACGGATAAATATACTCTGGGCCCTCTCGGTGATATCACATTGGTTAGCTTGCAAGAAAGTGATTTGATCACTAGAATGGTATATCACGGGAACGAGAAAAGAGTGCATGTCGGTAACGAGATCAAACTAGATATGGAGATACCGATGATCGAATCTCGTACATGTAATATATCGTGAAACAAAGGGATTAAGATACTAGCGTAAAAGGTTCCGACGATCACAAGAAAGTCATCGTTGAATGTGTGGGAGTCAGTATGGGTCTCCAGATCCCGCTTCTGATTATTGATATGAGAGGAGTCTCGATCATGTCCGCATTATTCTCGAACCGTAGGGTGACACACTTAAGAGACATCGACATCCATTTGGAGCAAAAGTTTCATGCCGAAAAGAATAACAAGCGCAGGAATTTATTTCACTAGATACCGAAACGGGTTTTCGGGTGAAATTGTAGAAAGTGTTTCTGCATGTGAAATGAAATACTAGCAAGGGGTTTTATGTGAATGTTTGTCATTAAAGTAATTGACAAAATTCTGAATAAATAAAATTAGTTTTATTTAATGAGAGTTTGCATTAAATTTGGTGGAAATTTAATGGGAATTTGAGTGGGTTTTTGAGTGGAGGGAATTGAAAGGCATTTGAGTGAGTGGAGTGTCCACCCACATGAATGTGGAAGAGGTGGGAGCAGCCCCTTGGGTGCCCCCCCTCTCCCTATAAAAGGAGCCCCCCTCCCTCTCTCACACTCACACCTCCTCGTGAAGGATATCTCTCCCCCTCTAGAATTTATCCCCCATGGTCTCGGACTAGCGAGATACATGTTCCCGATGGCTTTTCGGCAAGAAAGAGTTGTGCTTCCGCCACATCGCTGGAGCGAGGAGGCGGAGGTTGCTCGGTGCCTCGAACATGTGTGCGAGCACGGATGCACTGCTGATTTGCGGCGCTAGGACTTCCTCTCGATCTTGAGATCGGCAAGAGATCGTCTACATCAACCACGAGTTGAACTCGTTAAGCTTTGTCGGTCTTCAAGGGTATGTTCTCTACGGATATACATCCTCCCGTTGTTTGTATCTTGTAGATATATCTTGGTATATAGTTCACATCATAGGAAAAATTTTTGTTTTCTATGCTGCGAACCCTACATCTCGCTAGTCCAAGACCATGGGGAATAAATTCTAGAGGGGGAGAGAGATCCTTTACGAGGAGGTGTGAGTGAGAAGTGAGGAGAAGGGTGGCTTTTATAGGAGGAGGGGGAACCCCAAGGGGGTGGCAGGCGCATGGGGGATGCCCCCTTGCCCTCCCCTCTTCATGTGGGTGGACACTCCACTCACAAAAATCCATTCAAATACCTCAACTCAAAATCCCACTCAAACTTGCCATTAAATTTCCACTAAATTTAATGCAAACTCTCATTAAATAAAACTCTTTTATTTTATTCAGAATTTTGTCAATTACTTTAATGAAAAACATTCAAAAATAACCCCTTGCTAGAATTATATTTCAAATGCATAACCACTTTATGCAATTTCACCCGAAAACCTGTTTCGGTATCTAGTGAAATAAATTCCTGCGCTTGTTTATTCTTTCGGCATGATTTGCTCCAATTGGATGTCGGTGTCTCTTGAGTGTGTCACCCTACGGTTCGTGAATAATGCGGACATGATTGACACCCCTCTCGGATCAATAATCAGAAGCGGGATCTGGAGACCATACTGACTCCCACACATTCAACGATGACTTTCTTGTGATCGTCGGAACCTTTTACGCTAGTATCTTAATCCCTTTGTTTCGTGATATATTACATGTCCGAGATTCGATCATCGGTATCTCCATACCTAGTTTGATCTCGTTACTGACATGCACTCTTTTCTCGTTCCCGTGATATAACATTCTAGTGATCAAATCACTTGCTTGCAAGCTAACCAATGTGATATCACCGAGAGGGCCCAGAGTATATCTATCCGTCATCGGGATGAACAAGTTCCACTCTCGATCCATGGGCCTCAACATAACACTTTATTAGTTCTAAATCCATATTTATAATCACCCTGTTACGGTGTGACGTTTGATGTTATCGAGAAGCTCTTCCGGTGTTAGTGATTGACATGATCTCATGCTCTAAGGATCAGGATCACTTCGTAAGTTGTTATAGCAATATAAACTCAATGACTCTAATCGTAATTCTATACTTCGGATGAATGTTCATCACACCATTACACTAATGTTGTGATCCCGTTATTAACAACATCCAATGTCTATGATCAGGAAACCTTGATCATCTTGTTAATCAACGAGCTAGTTTATGAGAGAGGCATAACTAGGAAATTTATGTTTGTTTATTAAACACACATGTATTAACGTTTCCGTATTAATACAATTATAGCATGCAAAATAAACATCTATCATATACTTGGAATACACATAATAAACACTTTATTATTGCCTCTTAGGGCATATTCCCTTCAGTAGTTGCCACTGCGGCCGACCCCTATCCCTGATGCTGGTGGGACGGCATCCAGGGATGCAACCCCGGCGCCCTTCGTTGCTTCGCTGTGCTGCTGAGGAATAACCATGGGATCTTCCTCGGTGTTCTTGGCCTCTGGTGCTTTGGTTTGGGCTCTTCCTTTTGTCTACTTGGGCATTGGTTCCGGCGGGATGGCAGAGGTGCCTGCAACCCCGGCAGCCATGACTTTCTGCCCCTAAATTTGGCTAAGAGCATTGTGGATAATGGTAATGGTACTGGGATTATTTCTTTCTCTAACTCCGGGGGGATGGTATTCTCTGCAATTTCTTATATTCTAATTTAGGTAACTATGATGTGACCGGCCTGTGAGCCGATGAAATGTTCTTGTATTATTTTAGGTTTAGATTCTTGGTAATCTAGGATTGGAGCTACTTGTTATGGTTATGGCATATTCACTGGTGGCTTGATTTTAGTGTAGATGTCACTGTGGTGCCTCAATTTTGAGTGTGCACAGTGGTGAATCTTAATTAGCATAAAACTGCTACTAAGAATATCCTATGATGTAACATGAGTGGTATAATAGGGAGATATGGCTTATAGCTAGTGATGCAAAAGTCTGAAGCTATAATGGCATACTTGGATAGCTCAATCTGCTGTTTTAAACAGTTTGGCTAAGAATCACAATATGACTGCCAAGGATGCAAAGGCTGAGGCACATATTTGGAAATAAGATAAACAATTACTATTGATGCCTAGAAGTTCAATGATGAGACAAGCATAGCATCTCTATGCCTATCTGAGAACAATCTCAACACTCACAAAATCTTTTTTAATGGAATTGGTAAGAACAGATATTATTGATGGTATGGGTGGTCAACCTGATGCTTATCCTTCATGGTCATATGTTTCTAGATTTTGATCTACTTCTTCCACTTGACACTTGTGTATGATCAACTACTCCTTGCCATTGCTGGTCTGGCCTTCTTTTCCTGGGCTGCTGCCTGACCTTTACCTTCCCCTTGTTCTAGCTCTTGTATGGCTCCAGGGAGCAACCAGAGATTGATTAGGTGGTGGATTTGGTGGGATGATCCAAGTATTATTGGTTTGATGATAAGATGATGAGATGGGGAATGTGCTCTGAAGTGTGGAGGTGAAATGGTAGCTTGTTGCTACGACTGGTTCACCCCTTTGTGTACATAAGTAGGCTTTCTTGTCTCCTTGCTGGGTTGTTGCTGTGTTGACAGCACACCCATATGCATGGTTGTATGAGCAGCTTGCTTGCTTGCTGTGACTCATGGATCAGATCAAGTGAAGATAGATCTTTTTGTTGGTATTACTGTTTTGACTTTTATCCTTTTACTAATTTGGTGAAACTTGCCCCTGCCTATGATGCATAAGCCTGAGGCAAATATTCTGGATAAGAACAGATACTATTCATTTGGTGAAACTTGCCCCTTCTAAAAAAACAACTCAGCTCAATGAGGAGACAAAACAGTGCACTACACTATTGATATCTGAGAGCAATTTATTATACTAACCCCTCATTTCTAGCAGGAAATAAAACAAAGAAGAAAGAAGATACCTGATTTAGTTTAGGTTTTCTTTTTCATCTTATTGTAATTTCTTTTCTGTTTGAATAATGTAAAGACATTGTATTATTGTATTACCTTCAATAAAGTTTACTTGTTTTATTTTTCTTATTCCATTCATTTGTAAAGACTATATTTCTTTTCATTTGTTTTATTTTTCTTATTGTAATATATATTTCTTCTTGTAATAAAAACTATTTGAGTTACTCCATTTATGTAATAAAGATTATATTTATTTATACCATTTTGTATTATGATTATGAAATATTCTATAATACTTTAAGATTTAAATTTAAATTCAAGTTATATTTGAATTGTATGATCTCATATTTGAAGTCTTGAATGCAAATTCTTTTCCCCAAAATTATAAATTCAACAAAGGTCATGTCCAAATTCCTAACCCCCATCTAAGCTGAACTAAACCCCATTTCTCCAATGGCAAGAGAAACACTTATCTCTTTGTGTTTTAAATTTTAATTCGAATAATTTTGAATATTGAATCTTATTCATAAATAAGAATTCACCTCTTATCTTTTATTATAATTTAATTTCCAATTCTAATTCTATTTCAAATTCTTTTAATATTCAAATCCACCAAGTAAATATTCAGATTTGAATTGTCTTCCCCTAAAATACAAAAGTACAATAGAGGTCATGTTGATTTCCATCGCACCTGTCCTGGTGTTTCCATCAGAACAAGGGAGACCTCGATCCCTCTATAGCCTCTTGTAGTTTTGCGCGAAAATTCCCCCGATTTTCTTATGCATGAATGCAATGCACAACCCTGTGTCCTCTTTATTTGTAGGTTCTAATCACGGGATGTTACAGACTCTCCCCCTTAAAATAAACTTCGTCCTCGAAGTTCGTATACTCTCACGTTTTAGAATAAGGATTTGCCATTGTATTGATCACGACACTTCCCAATTCCATGATAATCTCAAATGGGAATAATTGTAATATCCCATATCCATACCTTTTCTTTGAATTCTCCTCCTACTTGGCAATGTCCAACTTGGTTTCTACAATGCACTAATGTTCCTCTTACTATATTCCCTTAGGGCTATGTCCTTACTAGAAGATCCTTCAATTGGGGTCTCTGATTTAGTTCATTACCTGTATTAGGTATCCTAATACAACTCCTTTACTTGATCATCAAACTTCCGGATTATACTATATAAGGTCCAGGAAGTATTACTAAATAAACCAGGGTTTTTAACTCTATTGAACAATAACTATGGTCAAAAGACTAACTTTTGATTTGTGATGATATTAGTTTATATTGGTAGTCCTTCTGAAAATTGGATTTGAACACATTTAGTCCATACCCATTGGAATTTCCTTGTTCCTCTACACATGTCCAATTGGATGTGCTATATTACCTCTTCATAATCACTTAAGAATTGTTTCTTTTAGGATTAGTTTGTTAGAACTATTCTATTTTATTACTTCAAGCTTTTACCTTATTAGGCTTTTAGACAATCTTTTGTTATTATCTTCAGTACTTTTATAAGAATAACTTCCTTTTAACCTTATGAAAATAAGGCTTGCTGTTGTTGTAGGTTAGTCCTTCTCCATCCTTTATTCGGAAAGTCAGATAATAATACCTTCATTTCTAAGGTTTACTCTCCCCCTTAGGGTTTACTAATGGTCTTCAAAAGGTCTATATAGTATTTCTTAATTTTATAAATAGAATATTGGTCCCTATCCAGCTTATGCTCAGCCTAATTAGGGTCTGATGAAAGATTGTACGGTGTATCCACACATTTGTGGATCTCCGAAGTGAATCTTTCAGCATTATTTGTCTTACTTATGATGTTGACATTTTCACTTTGATAGGTCAACTTTCGCGAAGAGTCTCGAAAGACGGCCGCTTTCAATTTTTTTATACTCCTTTGTGTCTTACTTAACTTAGGCCAAATTTTATGCTCTTTATGCAACTTCTGAGAAGGTCTGGTTAACTATGTCAACCAACACCGGTTGCGGGCAAGATACCAACTGTGGATCAAATACCAGCTGCGGATATTTACCAGCTGCGAACCATTCTAGGGTGTATGTATTACCCTATGGTTTCTAGCATCCTTATGGCATTCTATCTGAATTGTCAGAGCTTGAATCCATTTTGGTCTCAAAGCTACTTCTTTGTATTTATTCATGATACTTCCATGAACTTGCATAATTACTCCATTGACTTCTTAGCAAAATTACCTATTTTGATTGAACTTTAAGTTCATCACTTCTTGTTGCTGACTAATAATGATCTAAGCTTGATCCATCCTCCAAATTGAGTTGATAATCCTTACACTTGGCTTCATTCTTCATGTAAGTCTTCATTTTGGTCTTTGAACTTCGTCACTCCCTTACAGGAATTCCCTTACTCTACCTAGGTCTATAACATCAAGTAGTGACTAGATGTTGCAACATGCATTTGCACACCAAGTCAAACTTCATGTACAAATCTAGTCAATCAAGAAGATCCAAGAAAAAAAAATCCAAATGTGGTACATATAACACACAATATTCTAACCTCATACCTACATGCATCATTGTAACACCCTCCCGATCGGCCCTATGCAAGTCTTAGCGATTCCCACTAAACCCGCATAGAAACGATTCAAAGGTGCCCACTAGGCACTTTCGTGCGGGTGGAAAACAAAGTAATATCATTACACATTAGTCCATGATAGAACCCACAGAACGGATATATATATACAACAGCGACTCAAAGAGTCAAGAATACAGATATACAATACAAAGATCCAAATCACCTTGAAAACAATACAGCGTCCGAGTACGGACAAGATGCAAATTGAGCTAAGAGCCCTGAAGAATAACAAATGGCGTCCATAACCCTGCCCAGGCCAAGCCGTAAGGGTAACAATGCTAACGACGTCGATCTCAAAACCTGCTTAAACAAAAGGGGTGCCGACAAAGGGCAAAGGAAAAAGGAGAGCGGTCAGTACTTAGGCCAGTACACGGCGAGACTAGAATTCGGCGGTCCTCGCCTATATAGGTATGGTGGACTGAAGCGGCAGCGCAACATGCACTAAACAACCTATAGAGACTCAATACAACTGACGTCTATCGGAGAGAGATAAGAAAGACCTATTTGGATCCAACCTGAAACTATCACCAAGCATACCCATCCTGATATTTTCCCCTTGAAACCAATCGAGGAAGTTAACTGAGGAACTCACAGTTGGCAATTTTATTCATTCCGTTATAGTTGCGGAAATTACTAGTCGGATATAGATATCATGAGTCATCCTGATATTATAAACAGTGGGCAGTTTTAGTTAACCATTCTGTTGTAGTTGCAATACTTACTAGTAATATACATATAGCATAAGGCATCCCAAAACCAGCAGTAGTTGGTACTTTTATTTAGCCATTTCGTTGTAGTGAAGCTGATTACTAGTCATTATAAAGTCAAATTTATAGCACTACTTTAGTTATAGTTGTCTATGATCGAGATACTGTGCTCCAAGTCGTCCATAACCATAGACACGGCTTTCAGAAAGTTTTACCCTGCATGGGGCACAAATAGCAACACACGCACGATCAAACTCGGAAAAAACCAAATGAAAACCTAACGAGGCATCACGACAGAACATTTGCAAGATTCATATTTGATTTCAGGGGGCCACCCCACTAAGCAACCCGCGACGAAGTTGGCCGGCTCCGAGACGGACCCAGAGGTTTGTGTCAATGGTTGTAAACGACTGGTAACCCGAAAGTGTGACTGGGCTTGTCGATACCGCGTAAACATTCCACTTACCTAAATAGTACAGTCGCTCCACGCGCAATCGTAAATAAAGCAATAAAGCATGCATAAGTACATGATAGTAATAAAGCCCCAAACTACTTTGTGACCCCAAGGAATTAAATATGACTCAAGCTAGGGTTAGGGGGATTCATGGTCCCACATGCGGATAGTGTGAATATTCAAAGAACAGGTATCAAGTACTCCGGGTCCTACAGGACACAAGTGGACGGTTAAAAACCAAATAACATCTATTGCCCACATGTGTCTCTACATTATTTACCTACTTCAATTTTAGTTATTAAACGGTAATTAAAGCCATGATCATCTCTAACATTAAACATGCGGCATTACTCCAACAATTGTTGAACATCGACGGCGCGACGCATCACCTGTGCAAGCAACTATGACTCGCAAGGCCGACTATCTACCAAACAACAGGTAATAGGATGTGTCCATGGCAATATAAGGGCTGCAAGGAAGTATAAAGGGGTACGAAATCTGTAGCATCGCAACACAGATAGAAATAGATCAACAGGAGGAAATAAAGACTATAAAAGTAAGATAGGTAGAAAGGGGGAGAATGCTCGCCTGTAAAACATTGCCGAAGGTTCATCCGAAGATCGGGTTGACACTCGCATCAACTCATCGGCCTAATCCGTGAATAAGCAAAGCACTAGAGGAAACATCGGATGCACTATTTAATACTACAGCAAAATATCGAGCATGATGCATGTATGATGTATGGCATAACAAGGATGCGATGTAATTAGGCAATATTAAGCGGAACCGGGGCCCGACAATTAATTATTAATTTCATGCTGTTTAGATGCCCCGTAATTTAAATGTTATCTTAACATGGCAAAATATATCACCGGTTCGCTACACAATTTTAAATGGAGCCAATATTACTAGATTCGCCCGCATATGGCCTCCATATTTAATTATGAGGTGAATCGGCATAATGACCCCAAACCACGCATATGTATGCAAGCATGTCAATTTATATGCACAAGTATATATATCATTTATCAAAAATAGAGTTCTCGGAAAAGGGGTCACACATTGGTCGGCGATCTTGGTTCGGAGGGTTTGGTTCGATCTACGACTTCGGATCCATGACGGCGCACCCGTGGGTCTTGGGTTCCGGGAAGAAGATCTTGAGGATCCACGTAGAAGGAGGGCTCGAGCTTTCTGACTCCATCTCAACCATCGATCGCGGCATCGGTCTTAGAGGCCTCGAACTTGGTGGTGACATGTACATGACTCCGGGAAGATCTTGTAGTCACAGACATGATCGAAGGTGTCCCTCCTTGGTAGGGCTGCTAGATGCTGCAGATCAAAACATCAAAGGATTTTGTTGAGGTCAGAGGCTTCTCGCGAGCTGACAAGGGTCAAGCAGATGGAACCTGAAGAGAACCACAACCTTACACGCGCAAGGAACTCGATTATTGTAGATAGTTACAGAGACGCGGGCCGCTCGTGTCTAGTAGGAGCAGACAAGTCACAAGCGGACACGTCTAGCGTTGCACAGGGAGACGACGGCGGCCAACCGAGCGGTGGAGCATAGAGGGCGGGCGACCTCGGGGCAGCGGTATTGCGCCGCTGTGGAAGACGGCCAGCGGTGGCTCGGGAGATAGAGGGGACGTGGGTCTCAACAGGCCGGGAACAGAGAGGGGTGGCGCTTGCAGAGGTGGTCGGCGAGGCGGTCGACGGCTTGACGGCGGCCAGAGGAGGCAGAGGCGCCCGGGATGGAGGCGAGGTCGGCGCGAGGTCGACGGGGCGGTGCCTGCCGAGGTGGCGGTCGGCAATGAGGTCCGCGCGACGACAGGACGGAGCCGAGGAGGAGAGCCGCGGGGTACCGGCGATGGCGGGGAAGGTGCTCGGGGCCGTGGAGATCTTGACAGGTGGCCGCAGAGGGGCACCGGCGAGGCTCGAGAAGAGCTGGCAGCGAATGAGGAGAGGTCGCGGCAGGGCCTGAGGCCGGCAGGGTGAGCAACGGCGGGATCGACCTGGGGCGGCGTTGATTGTCGAGCAGGAGGAGAGAACCGTCGAGTACGAGAGGAATCGCGAGGAGACGTGGGGAGTTCTCGTGAGCGAGCGAGTGCGGGGGAAGCGGTGGACTGCGATGCAGAACGGGCAGGGGCGATCGGGCAGGTGGCCCTGGGGCGTGTGGCTACTACGGGGTGGGACCGGGGGTGCGTCGGGGTTGGTTCCAGGCGGGAGTGTGTGTGGCGTGGTGGAAGTGTGGCGGCGGGGAGGGGAATTGGATAGGACAGGTAGGGATTAGGGTTAGGGTTTGCTAGGGTTTATTTTGGGTAGTAAGTGGTCTGGTCGGTTGGGCCTTTGGGCTGGCCGGCTGGACTGCGTCCCCAATAAAAAATATTTTATTATTTTTATAAAACTAAATGTTTTGAAATATAGTTTTAGATAAATACAAGATCCAGAAAAGACCGAGGTTTCGCATTTGAATAAAGAGAGGGACATCCGTAGAAAATGAAATACGGCTTTTAGTAAAATAGTTTTAGACTAATATATGCATGTTGATGTCATTATGATGCATGAAGATAAACACAGGCGATTTACTAGTAATGGTTTTACCGGGGTGCTACAATCATCTAAAGCCGAAGGCTCCACCAAGACACCTAACGGCGAACCGGGAGCACTACTAGTCCAACATACCTCAACATGCACAGTATGCGAACGCTCTAGAACTTGCTGCCACCATCTTCCATGAACCCATCTTCAGGACAAAGATCAATGCATTGATCTTGCCAGACCTATCATCGACGCCAGACAACGCCAGAGCCCTGCGCCCGTCCATCATCGCGCGTCCACCACTGATACCCGCCCCACCTAGTTGTTACCGCTCCACCTCAGGCCCCCTCTAGCTAGCACCTGCTCTAGAAACGTTACTCATGGGAGGAAAAAAAACACCGCACCTCCATCGTCTGACCTAGAAGACCCAGATGTAGGGTTTCCCCTGGATCAATACGGGCTAGGAGACAAGATCTACATCGGCTGCAACAAAGAAGCTCCTAGACAACGCCTCTATAGATGGTGTTACACTAAGAGTGCCATCATCGACTGGCCCTAGGATCTAGAGTTTCCAAGAGAATCCACTTTGCTCAAGACAAGCCCCGCCAAGGGACTCCGCCATGCGCCGACGATGAGTATGAGGGAGACGACCTACCCCTGCTAGGGATTGCACCGCCACTGCCAAATCCAGGGTCGCCGCCCCGGTATCCTGTTATAGATATGCCCTAGAGGCAATAATAAATGTAGTTATTATTATATCTTTGTGTTTATGATAAATGTTTACATTCATGCTATAACAGTATTAACAAGGAAACATTAATACTTGTGTGATTTGTAAACTAAATTAGAGTCCCTAGTAAAGCCTCTTCATAATACTAGCTTGTTGGTTAATAGATGATTGTGGTTTCCCTATCATGAACATTGAGATATTATTAACAACAAGATCATATCATTAGGAGAATGGTATGATGGACATACTCCTATAGATAAGCGTAGCATAAAGATCAAGTCATTTTAATAGTTCAATTGCTATAAGCTTTCTGATAAATAGTAACCTAATTCCTTCGACCATGAGATCATGCTTATCACCATCACCGGAAGGATGCTTTGATGACATCAAACACCACACCGTAACTGGGTGGCTATAAAGGTGGCATTGAGTGTTCGGAAAGTATGGGTTGAGACACATGGATCAAGAGTGGGATTTGTCCATCCATATGACAGATAGATATACTCTGGGCCCTCTGGGTGGAATGTCATCCAATTGGCTTGCAATCATGTGACTATCTCACAATGGATCACATATCACGCGAACGAGAAAAGAGTACTTATCAGTAACGAGGTTGAACTAGGTATGCAGAGATACCGACGATCAAAACCTCGGATAAGTAAACTATCGTGAGACAAAGGGAAATTGGTATCGTATGTAAGTGGTTCATTCGATTGCAAAGTAATTGTAGAAATATGTGGGAGCCATATGAATTTCCAGATTCCTCTATTGGTTATTGTTCGGAGAAGTGTCTCGATCATGTCTGCATAATTCACGAACCGTAGGGAGACACACTTAAGGATTCAATGTTGTTGAGTAGTTATGGAATGATGAGTAAGAGACCGAATGTTGTTCGGAGTCTCGGATGGGATCCGGGATATCACGAGGAGATCCGGAATGGTCCGAAGAATAAGATTCATATAAGTAAAGTCCTGTTTCAGAGTTGGGGAATGATTCTGATGTTTTCATCGGGAATGTTCTAGAAGGTTCCGGAAGGTCCGGCACTCCGGAGGGGAAGGGTACATGAATGTGACATGACAATGTGGAATGGTTGCATCATGTACTAGGTATCATGGCTGGGCAAAATAAAGGGATAAATCGAATCCTAGTTTGAAAAGTCAAACTCCAATTTGAAAAGTCAAACGGCAGTTTTGCTTGGTGGAGGGAGAGTAGGAAACCTACTTGGGGAGGAGTTCCTCTCCCTCCACCCGTCAGCCAAGGAGGCCGACTTGGGGGAGGACTCCCTCCCCTTGGCCGGCGCCCTCCCACCTATAAAAGGAGGGGCAGGGGTGCCCCTCTAGACCTACACCTATCTCCACCAAAACCCTAACCCTAGCCGCCAGCCACCAAGTCGCCGCCGCCGCCCTAGGGTTTGCCCTAGCCGCCGAGTTGGGGCCCTCCCCAAGCCCTAGCCGCCGGCCTAGCTCTCTCCCCTTGGTGCTTCTAAACCCTAGATCTCCAAGGCCTCTCTCATAGTCCACCATACTCGCTCCGGCTTAAGGCGAAGCCCTGCGAGATCTCCCCTCTACTTCCGGTACCACGCCATCGTGCTGCCGGAATCGCGAGGAGAGAGCTACAACCTCCGCTGCATGCTGGAACAAGGGAGATGAAGGTCTTCATCGAGTACCGAACGTGTGAGCGACTGCGGAAGCGCTGCCGGAACGCAGCGCCGGAAGGATCGTCTACACGATCTTGAGATCGGCAAGAGTACGACTACATCACCCACGAGAATCTGCTCTCGTTAAACACTTTGGAATCTTCGAGGGTGAGTTCTTCTATCGAATCGTTGCTACAATATAGTAGATAGATCTTGGCTTGTTTGTTTGTATGCGGTAGAAATTTTTTGTTTTCCATGTTACGAACCCCTACAGTGGTATCAGAGCCGTGTCTATATGTAGATTTGTTGCACGAGTAGAACACAATGGTCATTATGGGCGGTGGTGCTTTTATTATCAATTGCTTCTTGTGTACTTTGCATCTTGCGGTATGATGGGATGAAGTGGCCCGGGCTAACCTTACATGACATCGTTCATGAGACTTGCTCCACGCTCAACATGCAACTTGTATTGCATAAGTGGCTTTGCGGGTGTCTGTCTCTCCCATTATAGTATAGATCCAATTTACAACGGGCACTTGATAGTTCAAACATCAACGTTGTGGTTCTTGTTCGTAAGTTAGATTGACACTTATTGAAAGCCCCAAACCACGTAAAATATGCAAAGAAAATTAGAGCGTCTAACTTTGTTTTGCAGGGGTGTGCTATGATGTGATATGGCCATGATTGTGATTATATTTGATGTATGCAATGATCCTTATTGTAAGTTGGCAACCGGCAGGAGCCATATGGTTGTCTTTAAATTCTGTTAAGACCTGCGTGTCTATTCAAAGTAGTTGTAATAGTTGAAGCTGGTGGACGACAACCATGGAGCGGCGTCATTGACCTTGATGCAATGCCGGTGATGATGGAGATCATGTTCGTGCTTGAAGATGGAGATCGGAAGCACAAGAAGAAAGGCCATATCATATCACATATTATGAATTGCATGTGATGTTAATCCTTTATGCATCTTGTATTGCATATTTAAAGACGGTAGCATTATAAGATGATCCCTCATGCACATTAATTTCAAGTTTTAAAGTGTTCATCCTTAGTAAGCACCGTTGCTAAAGCTTGTTGTTTCGAAGCACCACGTGATGATCGGGTGTGTTAGATTCTGCAAGTATATGCAACGTGAGCAAGCCAGATTTGCTCATGCGGAAGCTAAGGTTTGATCTTGACGAGCCTAGCATGTACAGACATGGTCTTGGAACACGGATCACCGAAAGGTAAAGCATGAATCATATAGTAGATATGATGAACATGTCGATTGTTCACCATTGAAGCTACATCAACTCTCGTGATGATCGGTTTTGATGTGGTGGATTTGGTTCGTGTGATCACTAAAACAATGTGAGGGATATTGTTTTGAGTGGGAGTTCACCTAGATTAATTTAACTATTAATTAGAACTCAATTTGTCATAAACTTAGTCTAAACTATTGCAAATATGTTGTAGATCAATGGCGGCCCCTACCATCAATTTTAATGCGTTCCTAGAGAAAGAAAAGTTGAAAAACAATGGAAGCAACTTCGCCGATTGGTTACGCAATTTGAGGATTGTCCTCAATGCTGGTAATTTGACCTATGTGCTGGATGCACCGCTGGGTGACCCGCCTACAGCTGATGCTACCGATGAAGTAAAGAATGTTTACCTCGCTCAGAAGAATCAGTACTCCACAGTTCAGTGTGCTATATTGTATGGTTTGGAATCAGAGCTTCAGAAAAGGTTTGAGAACCATGACCCACATGATATTGTTCGTGAACTCAAATTGATTTTTGAGACTCACACGGCAGTTGAGAGTTATGAGGCTTCTGAAAAGTTCCTTAACTGCAAGATGGAAGAGGGCAGCTCCATCAGTGAGCATGTGCTTAAGATGTCTGGGCACGCAAACAAACTCCAAAGCTTGGGTATAGTGATTCCTAATGCTTTGGGGATTTACCGTGTCCTCCAATCACTACCACCAAGTTACAAGAACTTTGTGATGAACTACAATATGCAAAGCATGAACAAGCAGTTGCCAGAACTCTTCTCCATGTTGAAATATGCAGAAGTGGAGATCAAGAAAGAGCACCAAGTGTTGATGGTCATTAAGACCACCAAATTCAAGAAAGGCAAGTCTAAGCAAAAGGGAAACTTCAAGAAGGGCGGTAATAAAGTTGCCGCACCGGCAAAGAAGACCAAGGCTAGACCTAAGCCTGATACTGAATGCTTTTACTGCAAGGGAGAAGGTCACTGGAAGCGGAATTGCCCAAAGTACTTGGCGGATTTGAAGAACGGCAACATCAAGAAGAAAGGTATATCCGATATACATGTTATTGATGTGTATCTCACTAGTACTCATAGTAGTGCCTGGGTATTTGATACTGGTTCGGTTGCTCATATTTGTAACTCGAAACAAGTACTGCAGAATAAACGGAAGCTAGCGAAGAACAAGGTGACGATGCGCGTTGGAAATGGATCAAAGGTTGATGTGATCGCGGTCAGCACGCTACCTCTTCATCTACCATCGGGATTACTTTTATACTTAAATAATTGTTATTTGGTGCCTGCGTTGAGCATGAACATTATATCTGGATCATGTTTGTTGCGAGACGGTTACTTGTTTAAGTCCGAGAATAATGGTTGTTCGATTTATATGAGTAGTATGTTTTATGCACATGCACCTTTGATAGATGGTCTATTCTTATTGAATCTCGATAGTGGAAATACACATATTAATAACATTGAAGCTAAACGTTTGAAATTGAGCGATAACTCGACCTATATGTGGCACTGTCGTCTTGGTCATATTGGAGTGAAGCGTATGAAGAAACTCCATTCCGATGGACTTCTTGAATCACTTGAAAGATGCGAAGCACGTCTGATGGGTCAAATGACTAAGACTCCATTTTCTGGTATGATGGAGCGAGCTACGGACTTATTGCAAATCATTCATACCGATGTATGTGGTCCAATGAGTGTAGCATCGCGCGGTGGTTATCGTTATGTTCTTACCTTCACGGATGACTTGAGTAGATATGGGTATATCTATTTCATGAAACATAAGTCCAAAACTTTTGAGAAGTTTATTTCAAAGTGAGGTAGAGAATCAACGTAACAAGAAAATTAAATTTCTACGTTCTAATCGTGGAGGTGAATGTAGGGTTCGCATCATAGAAAACAAAAATTTTCCTACGATGTGAACTATAAACCAAGATCTATCTACTAGATACAAACAACGGGAGGATGTATATCCGTAGAGAACATACCCTTGAAGACCGACAAAGCTTAACGAGTTCAACGCGTGGTTGATATAGACGATCTCTTGCCGATCTCAAGATCGAGAGGAAGTCCTAGCGCCGCAAATCAGCAGCGCATCCGTGCTCGCACACACGTTCGAGGCACCGAGCAACCTTCGCCTCCTCGCTCCAGCGATGCAGCGGAAGCACAACTCTTTCTTGCCAAATAGCCACCGGGAACATGTATCTCGCTAGTCCGAGACCATGGGGGATAAATTCTAGAGGGGGAGAGAGATCCTTCACGAGGAGGTGTGTGAGACAAGTGAGGAGGGGGCTCCTTTTATAGGAGGAGGGGGAACCCCAAGGGGGTGGACGGCGCATGGGGCTGCCCCCTTTCCCTCCCCTCTTCATGTGGGTGGACACTCCACTCACAAATCTCCTTTAAATTCCCTCCACTCAAAAGTCCACTCAAATTCCCATTAAATTTCCACTAAATTTAATGCAAACTCTCATTAAATAAAACTCTTTTATTTTATTCAGAATTTTGTCAATTACTTTAATGACAAACATTCACAAATAACCCCTTGCTAGAATTCTATTTCACATGCATAACCACTTTATGCAATTTCACCCGAAAACCTCTTTCGGTATCTAGTGAAATAAATTCCTGCGCTTGTTCATTCTTTCGGCATGAAACATTTGCTCCAATTGGATGTCGGTGTCTCTTAAGTGTGTCACCCTATGGTTCGTGAATAATGCGGACATGATCGAGACCCCTCTCGGATCAATAATCAGAAGCGGGATCTGGAGACCCATACTGACTCCCACACATTCAACGATGAATTTCTTGTGATCGTCGGAACCTTTTACGCCAGTATCTTAATCCCTTTGTTTCACGATATATTACATGTCCGAGATTCGATCATCGGTATCTCCATACCTAGTTTGATCTCGTTACCGACATGCACTCTTTTCTCGTTCCTGTGATATAACATTCTAGTGATCAAATCACTTGCTTGCAAGATAATCAATGTGATATCACCGAGAGGGCCCAGAGTATATCTATCCGTCATCGGGATGAACAAATTCCACTCTCGATCCATGAGCCTCAACATAACACTTTATTAGTTCTGAATCCATCTTTATAATCACCCTGTTACGGTGTGACGTTTGATGTTATCAAGAAACTCTTCCGGTGTTAGTGATTGACATGATCTCATGGTCTAAGGATTAGTATCACTTCGTAAGTTGTTATAGCAATATAAACACAATGACTTTGATCGTAATGCTATACTTTGGATGAATGTTCATCACACCATTACACTAATGTTGTGATCCCGTTATTAACAACATCCAATGTCCATGATCAGGAAACCTTGATCATCTTGTTAATCAACGAGCTAGTTTATGAGAGAGGCATAACTAGGAACTTTCTGTTTGTTTATTAAACACACATGTATTAACGTTTCCGTATTAATACAATTATAGCATTCAAAATAAACATCTATCATATACTTGGAATATACATAATAAACACTTTATTATTGCCTCTCAGGGCATATTCCCTTCAGTCTCCCACTTGCACTAGAGACAATAATCTAGTTACATAGTGATAAATCTAACACCCATTGAGTTCTGGTGTTGATCATGTTTTGCTCTAGGGAGAGTTTTAGTCAACGGATCTGCTACATTGAGATCCGTATGTACTTTACAAATCTTTATATCTCCATCCTTGACATGCTCGCGGATGGAGTGAAACCGGCGCTTAATATGCTTGCAATTCTTGTGAGACCTTGGCTCTTTGGCATTGGCAATGGCACCATTGTTGTCACAATAGATCACCATTGGGTCCAACGCGTTTGCCACCACTCCTAGTTCGGATATGAACTCCTTCATCCAAACTGCTTCCTGAGCCGCTTCTGAAGCAGCAACATATTCGGCCTCCGTTGTTGATCCCGCTACCATAGGTTGTTTGGAGCTCCTCCAACTAACCGCTCCGCCATTCATGAGAAATACGTATCCGGATTGAGACTTAGAGTCATCCGGATCGGTGTCAAAGCTAGCGTCGACATAACACTTAGCGACGAGCTCTTCTTCACCTCCATATACAATAAACATATCCTTAGTTCTTCGTAAGTACTTAAGGATATTCTTGACCGCTATCCAGTGTTCCGAACCTGGATCCGATTGGTACCTACTAGTCAAACTAATAGCATGTGCCACATCCGGTCTTGTACATAGCATGGCGTACATTATAGAGCCTATGGCTGAAGCATAGGGGACTTTGTCCATTATCTCTCTTTCTTCCGCCGAAGCCGGACTTTGAGTCTTACTCAATGTCTTGCCTTGCAACATAGGTAAGAACCCCTTCTTACTTCCGTCCATTTTAAACTTCTTTAAAATCTTATCAAGGTATGTACTTTGTGATAGCCCTATTAGGCGCCTAGATCTATCTCTATAGATCTTTATGCCTAATATGTATGACGCTTCACCTAGGTCCTTCATTGAAAATTTGCTGTTTAGATAACTTTTAACACTGTTTAAAAGATCTATATCATTTCCGATCAATAATATGTCATCCACATATAATATCAGAAATGCCACATTGCGCCCACTCACTTTCTTGTAAATACAAGCTTCTCCATAAGTTTGGACAAATCCAAACTCTTTGATCACCTCATCAAAGCGGAGATTCCAACTTCGTGATGCTTGCTTCAATCCATAGATGGATCGCTGAAGCTTGCACACCTTGTTAGCATCCTTAGGATCGACAAAACCTTTTGGTTGTATCATATACAACTCTTCTTCAATATTACCATTGAGAAACGCGGTTTTGACATCCATCTGCCATATCTCATAATCGAAATGTGCAGCAATTGCTAACATAATCCTAACTGACTTTAGCATCGCTACGGGAGAGAAAGTCTCATCGTAGTCAACTCCTTGAATTTGTCGAAACCCCTTTGCGACAAGTCGAGCTCTATAGACGGTCACATTACCATCAGCATCAGTTTTCCTTTTGAAAATCCATTTGTTCTCCACGGCCTTTCGGTCGTGAGGTAATTCCACCAAGTTCCAAACTTGATTTTCATACATGGATTCCATCTCGGATTTCATGGCTTCTAACCATTTGTTGGAATCCGGGCTCATCATCGCTTCTTCATACGTCGCAGGGTCATCATTTTCATCAACCATGAAATTCATGACAGGATTTCCGTACAGCTCGGGAGCTGCACGCGTCCTGTTTGACCTGCGAGGTTCGGTAGTACTCTCTTTCGGAGTTTCATGATCATTATCATTAGTTCCCTCTTCAACAGGTGGAGCCAACTCCGGAACAACTTCCGGCGCTGCGCTACTCGCCATACTTTGAAGAGAAGGTTCCACAACCTCTTCGAGTTCTACCTTCCGACTACTCACACCTTTCGCGAGAAACTCTTTATCTAGAAAGGATCCATTCTTGGCAACAAAAACCTTGCCCTCGGATCTGTGATAGAAGGAATACCCAATAGTTTCTTTAGGGTATCCTATGAAGACGCATTTTTCCGCTTTGGGTTCGAGTTTATCCGGTTGAAGTTTCTTCACATAAACATCGCATCCCCAAACTTTAAGAAATGACATCTTAGGTTTGTTTCCAAACCACAATTCATACGGTGTCTTTTCAACGGATTTAGATGGTGCCCGATTTAAAGTGAATGCAGTAGTTTCTAGTGCATAACCCCAAAATGACAACGGCAAGTCCGTCAGAGACATCATAGATCGAACCATATCTAATAAAGTATGATTACGACGTTCCGACACACCATTTCCCTGTGGTGTTCCGGCAGGTGTGAGTTGTGAAACAATTCCACACTCTTTCATGTGAGTGCTAAACTCGTAACTTAGATACTCACCTCCACGGTCGGACCGTAGAAATTTGATCGTTCTATTACGATGATTTTCCACTTCATTCTGAAATTCCTTAGACTTTTCAAAGGTTTCAGACTTGTGTTTCATCAAGTAGATATAACCGTATCTACTCAAATCATCCGTGAAAGTAACAAAATAACGATATCCACCTCGCGCCGACACACTCATTGGACCACATACATCAGAATGTATGATTTCCAATAAATCTGTCGCCCGTTCCATTGAACCGGAAAACGGCGTTCTAGTCATCTTGCCCATAAGGCATGGCTCACATGTATCAAATGATTCATAATCAAGTGATTCCAAAAGTCCATCCGAATGGAGCTTCTTCATGCGTTTAATGCCAATATGACCTAGACGGCAGTGCCACATATATGCGGATATATCATCATTAAGTTTAATCCTTTTAGCATCAACATTATGAATATGTGTAACATTATCATCGAGATCTAATAGAAATAAACCATTCATCATCGGTGCATGACCATAAAAGATTTCATTCATATAAATGGAACAACCATTGTTCTCGGATTTAAATGAATAACCACTTTGCATCAAACATGATCCAGATACAATGTTCATGCTTAGTGCAGGCACCAGATAACATTTATTCAAGTTTATAACTAAACCCGATGGCAAGTGGAGAGGCAGCGTTCCGACGGCGATCACATCAACGCTTGATCCATTGCCGACACACATCTTGACCTCACCCCTTGCTAGCGGTTGCTTGTTCCGCAGCCCCTGATTCGAGTTACAAATATTAGCAACTGAACCGGTATCAAATACCCAGGTGCTACTGCGAGCACTAGTCAAGTACACATCAATAACATGTATATCATATATACCTTTGTTTGCCTTGCCGGCCTTCTTGTCTGCCAGATACTTGGGGCAGTTGCGCTTCCAGTGGCCAGTCCCCTTACAATAGTAGCACTCGGAATCAGACTTAGGTTCAACTCGGGGTTTCTTTTCAGGCGCGGCAACCGGCTTGCCGCCCTTACTTACCTTCCGTTTTCCCTTCTTGTCTTTCTTGAAACCAGTGTTCCTATTGATCATCAACACTTGATGTTCCTTTTTGATGTCACATCCCAAATTTTAGATTTGGTCTTTCATATCATTGCATCATGTTTTTCCATGCAAAACCGTCGAGTAGAAAGGTTCGACGAAGCGCCAATTGCAAAACCCTATTTTATTTTGCTACGAGGTTCCTACGGGAAGCTTTAGTAGGACTAGCGTGGACCGCCCCTGTAGGTTCGAGGTTTCGCGCAAACCTTGACGAAAGGTTGTTCCCCTCGACGATACGAACCCGTAGGCGCGAGAATCGCTCCAATCGGAGTTCGTATGCAAAAGCCTCGGATGTTTTAGTAATCTGCCGGAAAACGGTCCGAGAATCCGGACCGGTTTCCGAGTTGTAGTCAGTTTCCGGGCCGTTTCAGTTTAGAACTCGCGCACAGGACTGCTTAAAGAGGGCCCCGCCTGCCCTCGATTTTCGTGCCCAACTCCTAGCCCTCGATCCCGCCGCCTTCTCCTCCTGCCGCGCACGCCGCCCGAGGCGGACCCCGCCGCCGCCGCCTTCCGCATCCGCCGCCACCGCCGGCCACCGCCGCCGTCGCCACCAGGTGCGCCGCCTTCTCTCCGTTCCCGTCCTCCGTGCCGCCGATGGTCGCCGCCATCGCCGCCCACCGCCGCCACCCCGTCACCGCTGCCGCGCCGCCATGGCCTCGCCGCCCGCCGCCGCGAGCCGCAGCACGCCGCCGCCCGCGACCCGCACCCCCGCCGCCGTGCGCCATCTCCACCGCCCGCAGCCGCCATCGCCGCCACCGCTCGTTGCCACCGCCGTGCGCCGCCACCGCCCGCGCGCGAGACACCGCCGCCACGCCGCCGCCGCCTTGCTGCGCTGCTGCCGCGCCGCCGCTGCCTTGCCGCGCGCGCTGCTCGCTGCGCTGCCGCGTGCGCTCGCCCGCGCGCGTCATCGCATGCGCGCATGCATGCTCGCATACACGCACGTGCGCGCCGTCTTGTGCGCGCGCAATTATTTCATCGGACCCGTAGTTGACCTTGTGTATCCGCGCAGGAAGGATCTCGACGCCGGAACCGATCGCCACCGCCGTCCGGAACTCGCCGCACCGTCCGGAGTCCGTTTCGCCATCCGTTTCCGGTAAGACAGCAGTCACCGTCAGATCTCAAATCAGCGGCCTAGATCGTTAGTTGACCGGTCAGACTCAGGCGTTGACTAGTCAGACGCCCAGTCAGCGTCCAGTCAGCAGACGCTTTGACCAGTCAACAGACACAATTGACTGGTCAATTTCGTTAATCCTTTTAGTTGACAGATTTCGGTAGAATCTTGTAAATTGCGTAGAAATTCAACCGTTTGGCCAAAAATTGCAAATAAAATATGTACGGGTTCAATGAGTCGTGTAGAATCTCTCTGTACCTTTGGTTCAGACTTTTACTGCCAGGTTTAGTACAGTTTAATCAAACTATTTAATGGCCTTTTCGGAGTAATAAATTCGTAGAAAAAGATCCGTAGCTCCAAAAATCGCGTATGATATGTCCCTGGATTCAGTGGAACGAGGGGAATCTCATCGTGAATTTAAAAGGTAGGCTGACAGTAAAAACTTCTACAGAAACTGTCTATTGGCTTTCTGCAGTGTTTTAATTACTCGGGGAGTTTTATAATTCCTTTTCGAGTAATTCCAATTGCTTCTGTTTCTAATCAGCGATTCCTATGCGGTAGAATTTTCCCAAGATTTTACAAACAATATACTACCGGTAGTGAATTATTTAAATTCTAGCTCTAGTTTGGAGCATTACTTTTGTCTAGTAGTTTTCCTAGCGCTAAAACTATTTTCCATGCATGCGATCGGTAGTGTTATGTTATAGGATGTTGTGGTGCAGCTGTAGCACCTATTCACTTGTCGTTCATGCATTCATGCATCATATTTGTTGCATATGTTTGTGGATTGTTTGTTTATGAATGCAATTGTATCGTGTAGATTGTGTTGAGTGCAACACTTGCTCGTGTGAGGATTGTGCTCCAGACCGCTACAACCAAGACAAGTAGATGCTACCTTGTTCATGATATCGTCCTACTATTTTTAATGCATTGTCGTGTATTTTGTAGATGCATGTGTAGGATGATACTATCGCTATGCTATGTCCTATTATGTGGTAGGGCTTTCCTTGTAGATGAACCACCGTTGGTAGATGTGCTTAGCCATGCTTGATGAACGAGGGCTGGGTTACATCATTGATACTTGTTTTCTCAAATATTGGTTTGTGAAAACTAAAACAACTTAATCAATGAACCCCCTGGGTGTGATGGTATTGATAATTTTTGGTGGTTTCATGGCGGAAAGGCACCCAGGTATCAAGAGAGAATGATTGGCTTCTTTATTGTGTAGCTTACGTGTACAACCATGTGCCAATAATGAAATGGGCGGTTGGCTGGACTTAGTAGGTTGTGGTAACTCGAACCCGCGTATCCAGAGATGTAGAATTTTGGTAGGTTGGACCGGTGCGCGTCGGGATTGAGGAGCTACTTCCCGAACAGTCTCTTCTTGGTCTTCTCCCTATCATCACCCAAAATGAGAGTGATGGTATGAGCTGGGCTGGTCAAGTCACATGGGTAAAGTGTACTAACCTCTGCAGAGTGTATAATCTAATCGATTAGCCGTGTCCCCGGTTATGGACATCTGAGTTGCTAGATATTGATTCCATGACATGTTTCTCGCTCATTCTAATTTCATAATTGTTTTAATTTTATTGGTTTAATTTAATTGGGTTCTTTTCAAAGAAAATCAAAAATTGTTTATGAAAGTAGGACAAATGTATTTGCAAATGCAAGCCAGACACAGCTCCACTTGCCAAATATGCATGTAGATGTTAGTACTATTGTCTCCTTTACTAGCTCTACTTGCCATACATTCCATGTATTGACCCTTCGGGGCTGCTACGTTTCATGTTGCAGGTTATTCCGATTCTGATTGATCGTTATAGGCCACGGTACTCCACTCGGCACTTGTTCACTTGTGGGCAATTTGAAGAATGTGAGGATTTACTTGTTTATGTTGCTACCTGAATAATTTGAGCTAGCTTTATGCTAAGCTTTTATTGTAATAATGGTACTCTGGATCTTTGTAGATTATGATACACGGATATTTGCTATGTTATCTATCTTACTCTATTGTGGGCCAATGAACCGATCCAGGGATTGGCATGTCACATAGAGGCCACGGTCTTTTCAGAACCGGGGTGTTACAGGATGGTATGAGAGCCCGTGTGTCGACTGTAGGATCATGACCTAGGATTGGATTAGAAAGCCATAGAATTATTAAGCCTATATTGACTCTGTCTTTCCTCTTATGCCTTTCACCCTCGTAAATTCTTACCATATGCTATTCTCACACTTTCCTCTTTTACTTGATAGATGGGAGATGTCAAGACTAAGTACGTCACCATGGAGTCACCAAGGCCCTTTGCAAGGCAGTTAGCTTAGCTCTCTCAGTCACTGGGATTGCCACTGCCTATGTTCAAGGGAAGAAGGTTGTACACCTATGGATATGGAGAGGATGCATGGGAGATCACTACCTTCATATTCAGAGATGCCGCCTTGCCAAACCCCGCGCACTTGGTCTACACCAAGACATACTGCAACTGGGGACTTGGAATCAACTTGGCCGTACATGAAGCCCTGTCTCGCCAGTGCCACTATGTCCGACACCTACTGCCCGTAGATTCACCCTACCGTGACTATGGAAGGCGTGATGAAGATGGGAACATTGTGGTTACCCCGGGCAACAGGAACAACATGCCGCCCCGTCGGAGGCACATAGAGGACATGGAGAGAGAGAATGGAGCTCTAGCAGAGAAGGTGAGGATGTTAAAGGAGATTGCAGACTTTACTAGCAATGGAATGGTGGTCCAAGGACAGGAGATCGACACTTTGCATGAAGCTGTGGGAGTTCTGGAGAATGCCCTGATAGCCAGAGATGAAACCATAGCTCACCTTCATGGTACTGTGCAAGAGAACACCCAGAATATACAACAGCTGCAAGGGACCGTCCAGGAAAGGGACCAAACCATTGAAGCTATGACAGCCCAGATTGCCGCTCTCCAAGCACAGCTGAATCCACCCTCTGATGATGACAATGGAGATGATGGCAACAATGGGGATGATGATGACAGTGGAGACGATGATGATGATGATGATGAGGACGAGGATGATGATGATGGAGACGAGGATGGTGGAGGAGATGAAGTTGTTGCTGTTGCAGCTGAGGATGAAGAAGAAGAGGAGGATCGAGAAGAGGTGGAGTTTGAAGTCTCAAGTGATGGTTCAGGAGAGGTGTACACTCCGCCGCCATGGTTGTACCGCGAGCCGAAGCGCCAACGCATGACCGCAAGGACCTACCTCAATCTCTTCAAGAAGTAGATAGAAGTCCACCAATTAGTCCACGTTAGGCAAACTCGTTAGGATTAGTCTCGATCGTTGTGAAGCTTAGTTCGTGTTAGTTTAAAAGTGTTTAGTTTCTTATTTGTGTACTCCAATATCCCAGGATTTATTTGTGCAAGTTTTAATGAAAGAGTTATGGCAATTTGGTTATCATCTGTGTGTTTTTCGCTGCAGTTTTTCTGCTGATATAGCAGTACTGCGCGATTTTTCATATTTTTTAGTAACTCGGAAAAATCTGAAAAAAAATTGGGCCGATGCGAAACTCCCTGTACTATATGTACAAAAATCAGCTAAATTTTCTGACGAGTTTAAGTCAGGCGGAAAAATTCGTGAAACTGCTGGACTGTTCTGGCAGGTTGTTGTTTTGGTAGTTTAGTTGATCTATTGTTTAGTTAACCATCGCCAACTCTTGCAAAACTATTTCAGTAGTTATATACTGCTAGGATAACACCTGGGATGTTGCTGGATCACTTGTTTGTTGATGTGTTGCTTGCTTGTGATTGTCTGCCATTGCTTGTTGTTGTTTGATCATATGCATGGGTAGAATCCTATTATCGTAGTTGATTTTTTCTAAACTTACCTATGCTGAACGCAGATGCCTCATCGCCGCCAACCCACTGAGATGGAGCAGCTCATGGCAGCTCAGGCACAGCTGACCCAAGTGATGACTCAGTTCATGGCAAATCAGAACAACAACAATGGAAACAATCAGCCTCAGGAAGATGCTCTCACCAGATTTCTGAGGTTAAGGCCAGCTAAGTTCTCTACTGCAACGGAACCAATGGTTGATCTCGACTGGTTGCGTTCAGTCAACAAGGATCTGGTAACTGTTGGATGCACTAATGCTGAGAAGGTGAGGTTTGCCGCTCACCTACTGGAGGGACCAGCCGCTTCTTGGTGGGACACATTTCAGATCACCCACCCGCTGGACACCGTGACTTGGGCAATGTTTGAGGACGGTTTCAGGACCAACCACGTGTCTTCAGGAGTTCTGAGCCTGAAGAGGAAGGATTTCCGCAACTTGCGCCAAACCAATCGCACCGTGGCCGAGTACATTGAGGAGTTCAACAACCTGTCCCGTTATGCACCTGAGGATGTTGACACTGATGCCAAAAGGAGGGAGAGATTCCTGGATGGCCTCAGTGATGAGCTTTCAGTACAGCTACTTGTGGTTTACTGCCCCACTTTCCAGGAGCTTATGGACAAGGCTAGGATCTTGGAAGGGAAGCACAAGCAGGTGGAGAACCGCAAGAGAAAGAACAACAATCACCACTCTGGTTCACACCACAAGTCTCGCACTTCATATGATTGGTACTCCAAGCATGGAGGAAGTGACCATGGAAGCCATGACCGCCGCGATGGACATCGTCATGACAACCATAGGAGCAACCACCACAACCACAAGGGAGGACACTCTCACCACTCTGGAGGGCACGGTGGACATGACCGCAACCGTGATCGCAACTTTGTGAAGAAGGATCTGAGTGAGGTGACGTGCTTCAAGTGCAAGCAGAAGGGACACTATGCTGACATCTGTCCGGAGATGAAAGGACTGAAGCCAACCAACGGCGAGAAGGCCACAGTGAACCACATGAATGTGGAGGAGATTCCAGATGAGCCTGACCTTGTGATTGGTAAGTTCCCAATCAACACTTACCCTGCACTTATACTTTTCGATACTGGTGCATCACATTCATTCATATCAAGGGCATTTGTGGATAAGTATAAGTTACCTACTGAGGCTATGAAAAGGTCTATTAGAGTGAGTTCACCTGGAGGAGATATGATAGCTAGCGCGGGATGCCGCGACTTAACTGTGAGGATTGGAACACACAACTTCATTGCACATCTAGTAGTGTTGGATTCATAGGGATTAGACGTTATTCTGGGTATGGATTGGATGTCTATGCATGGGGGACACATAGATTGTGCACAGCGAGCTGTTTCACTCAAAACCCCGGATGGTAAGAGGATTAGATTCAAGTCGGCTGCACGACCGAGAAGGTGTAAGTTGAATTCTCTTAAGGGGGTTAGCATGGATACTGTGCCAATGATTAGGGATTACCCCGACGTGTTTCCGGAAGAACTGCCAGGGACGCCACCTGACAGAGATGTAGAGTTTCTTATCGACCTGATGCCGGGAACAGGACCTATAGCAAAGAAACCATATAAGATGGATGTGGATGAGCTGAAGGAATTGAAGAAGCAGTTGAAGGAGCAACTGGAAAAGGGATTCATTCAGCCTAGTTCGTCGTCATGGGGTGCACCTGTTCTGTTTGTGGAGAAGAAAGATAGCAGCAAGAGATTAGTGGTAGACTATCGATCGCTGAATGAAGTAACCATCAAGAACAAGTACCCTCTACCGAACATAAATGATCTGTTTGACCAACTGGAAGGAGCAAAGGTGTTCAGCAAGATTGATTTGCGATCTGGCTATTTCCAATTGAAGATCCGAGAGGAGGATGTACCAAAAACCGCCTTCACCACTAGGTATGGTTTATATGAGTATACAGTTATGTCTTTTGGACTAACGAATGCCCCGGCATACTTCATGACCATGATGAACAAGGTATTTATGGAGTATTTGGACAAGTTCGTGGTGGTGTTTATTGATGACATACTGATATATTCCAAGGATGATGTTGAGCATGAGAAACACCTGAGACTGATTATGGAGAAGCTGAGGGAACACAAGCTGTATGCCAAATTCAGCAAGTGTGAATTCTGGCTTAACACCGTTGGATTTCTTGGACACGTAGTGTCAGGAGAAGGAATTGCTGTTGATCCAAACAAAGTGACTGCAGTAACTGAGTGGGAAGCGCCCAAGAATGCTGGAGAGATTCGAAGCTTTTTGGGACTTGCTGGATAATACAGGAGGTTCATCGAAAACTTTTCTAAGATTGCAAAGCCGATGACTGAACTTCTGAAGAAGGAGAGGAAGTTTGAATGGTCAGACGTATGTGAAGCCAGCTTTCAGGAACTGAAGCGTCGACTAGTGACTGCGTCTGTTCTGTGTTTACCAGATCTTCAGAAGGATTTCCAAGTGTACTGTGATGCTTCACGATAGGGACTTGGGAGTGTGCTGATGCAAGATGGGAGAGTAGTGTCTTATGCCTCGCGACAACTCAAGCACCATGAGCGGAATTACCCCACACACGACTTGGAGTTAGCGTCAGTGGTTCATGCGCTCAAGGTGTGGAGGCATTACTTAATGGGAAAACACTGTGATGTGTACACCGACCACAAGAGCCTGAAATACATATTTACACAGAAGGAATTGAACATGAGACAAAGGAGATGGTTGGAGCTTATCAAGGATTATGATATGAATCTACAATACCACCCAGGAAAGACCAATGTAGTAGCAGATGCTCTGAGCCGGAAGGTTTATGCCAATGGACTGACAATTGGTGAATTGCCTGAGGACTTGTGCAAGCAATTCAAGGACCTTAGACTGGAGGTAGTATCTGAAGGATACTTGGCAACAATGGAAGTCCAACCAACGCTACAGGACAGAATTAGGAAGGCTCAGATAGGAGACAAAGAGATAGATGAAGTTAAGGAAAAGATGAAGGAAGGTCGAGCAAGGGAATTCCGTGAGGATGAGCAAGGAACCCTGTGGTACGGAGATCGTTTGTGCGTTCCCAACGATCCCGAGATAAGGAAGTTGATTCTGCAGGAAGCTCATGACTCGCCATATTCCATACATCCGGGCAACACGAAGATGTATATGGACCTAAAGGACAGATTCTGGTGGAACAACATGAAGGGAGACATCGCAGAGCATATTGCCCTATGTGACGTATGTAGCCAAGTAAAGGCAGAACACCAGAAGCCAGCAGGATTGCTACAACTGTTGCCCGTGCCGGAATGGAAGTGGGATAGAGTGGGGATGGATTTTATCACAGGATTGCCTAGGACCAGGTCAGGATATGACTCTATTTGGGTAGTGGTCGACCATTTGACCAAGGTAGCCCACTTTATACCGGTGAAGACGACTTATACGAGTGCAAAGTTGGCCAAGATTTACATGGACAAGATTGTGTGCCTACACGGAGTTCCCAAGAGTATCGTATCTGATAGAGGCACCCAATTTACCTCACACTTCTCGCGCCAGCTGCATGAGTCACTTGGTACTAGATTGGAGTTTAGCACAGCGTTTCACCCATAGACTGATGGACATACCGAGAGGGTAAATCAGATTTTAGAGGACATGCTGAGAGCTTGCGCTTTAGCTCATGGTTCTAGTTGGGATGAGAATTTGCCGTATGCGGAGTTTTCCTACAACAACAGCTATCAAACCAGCATCAAGACATCACCGTTCGATGTGCTATATGGGAAACGGTGCCGAACACCATTGCTATGGGATGGAGTAGGAGAACGTCAGTTGTTTGGGCCTGATTTGATCAAGGACGCTGAGGAGAAGGTCGCCTTGATTAGGGACAGGCTGAAGGTAGCACAATCAAGGCAGAAGAGCTACGCTGACGCCAAGCGCAAGGAAGTGGTGTATGAGATAGGTGATAGAGCATACCTCAGAGTATCGCCGCTTCGTGGAATCAAGAGATTTGGAATTAAGGGTAAGCTGGCACCTCGATTTATTGGACCGTATCGGGTCTTAGCACGCAAAGGAGAAGTTGCTTACCAGTTGGAGTTCCCAGAAGCTCTGTCCGCTGTTCACAACGTGTTCCACGTATCCCAGCTGAAGAAGTGCCATCCGGAGATGGTGGATACACCATTGAGAGACACCGTACCGCTAGAGGAGGTTCAGCTTGAGAATGATTTGACCTATGAGGAGAAACCGGTCAAGATTCTGGAAACAGCGGAGAGGACTACCCGTACCAAGACAATCAAGTTTTGAAAAGTACAGTGGAGCCACCACAACGAAGAGGAAGCCACTTGGGAGCGTGAGGATGACATCCGAGAGGACTACCCACACCTATTTGCTAGCCGCGCCGAATCTCGAGGACGAGATTCATCTTAAGGGGGTTAGTCTTGTCACATACCAAATTTTAGATTTGGTCTTGCATATCATTCATATCATTGCATCATGTTTTTCCATGCAAAACCGTCGAGTATAAAGGTTCGACAAAGCGCCAATTGCAAAACCCTATTTTATTTTGCTATGAGGTTCCTACGGGAAGCTTTAGCAGGACTAGCATGGACCGCCCCTGTAGGTTCGAGGTTTCGTGCAAACCTTGACGAAAGGTTGTTCCCCTCGACGATACGAACCCGTAGGCGCGATAATCGCTCCAATCGGAGTTCGTATGCAAAAGCCTCGGACGTTTTAGTAATCCGCCGGAAAACGGTCCGAGAATCCGGACCGGTTTCCGAGTTGTAGTCAGTTTTCGGGCCGTTTCAGTTTAGAACTCGCGCGCAAGACTGCTTAAAGAGGGCCCCGCCTGCCCTCGATTTCCGTGCCCAACTCCTAGCCCTCGACCCCGCCGCCTTCTCCTCCTGCCGCGCACGCCGCCCGAGGCGGACCCCGCCGCCGCCGCCTTCCGCATCCGCCGCCGCCGGCCACCGCAGCCGTCGCCGCCAGGTGCGCCGCCTTCCCCTCGCTGCCCTCTCTCCGTTCCCGTCCTCCGCGCCGCCGATGGTCGCCGCCATCGCCGACCACCGCCGCCACCCCGTCACCGCTGCCGCGCCGCCATGGCCTCGCCGCCCGCCGCCGTGAGACGCAGCACGCCGCCGCCCGCGACCCGCACCCCCTCCGCCGTGCGCCATCTCCACCGCCCGCAGCCGCCATCGCCGCCACCGCTCGTTGCCACCGCCGTGCGCCGCCACCGCGCTGCGCGCGAGACACCGCCGCCACGCCGCCTCCGCCTTGCTGCGTTGCTGCCGCGCGCGCTGCGCGCTGCTCGCTGCGCTGCCGCGTGCGCTCGCCCGCGCGCGTCATCGCCTGCGCGCATGCATGCTCGCATACACGCACGTGCGCGCCGTCTTGTGCGCGCGCAATTATTTCATCGGACCCGTAGTTGACCTTGTGTATCCGCGCAGGAAGGATCTCGACGCCGGAACCGATCGCCACCGCCGTCCGGAACTCGCCGCACCGTCCGGAGTCCGTTTCGCCATCCGTTTCCGGTAAGACAGCAGCCACCGTCAGATCTCAAATCAGCGGCCTAGATCGTTAGTTGACCGGTCAGACTCAGGCGTTGACTAGTCAGACGCCCAGTCAGCGTCCAGTCAGCAGACGCTTTGACCAGTCAACAGACACAATTGACTGGTCAATTTCGTTAATCCTTTTAGTTGACAGATTTCGGTAGAATCTTGTAAATTGCGTAGAAATTCAACCGCTTGGCCAAAAATTGCAAATAAAATATGTACGGGTTCAATGAGTCGTGTAGAATCTCTCTGTACCTTTGGTTCAGACTTTTACTGCCAGGTTTAGTACAATTTAATCAAACTATTTAATGGCCTTTTCGGAGTAATAAATTCGTAGAAAAAGATCCGTAGCTCCAAAAATCGCGTATGATATGTCCCTGGATTCAGTGGAACGAGGGGAATCTCATCGTGAATTAAAAAGGTAGGCTTACAGTAAAAACTTCTACAGAAACTGTCTATTGGCTTTCTGCAGTGTTTTAATTACTCGGGGAGTTTTATAATTCCTTTTCTAGTAATTCCAATTGGTACTGTTTCTAATCAGCAATTCCTATGCGGGAGAATTTTCCCAAGATTTTACAAACAATATACTACCGGTAGTGAATTATTTAAATTCTAGCTCTAGTTTGGAGCATTACTTTTGTCTAGTAGTTTTCCTAGCGCTAAAACTATTTTCCATGCATGCAATCGGTAGTGTTATGTTATAGGATGTTGTGGTGCAGCTGTAGCACCTATTCACTTGTCGTTCATGCATTCATGCATCATATTTGTTGCATATGTTTGTGGATTGTTTGTTTATGAATGCAATTATATCGTGTAGATTGTGTTGAGTGCAACACTTGCTCGTGTGAGGATTGTGCTCCAGACCGCTACAACCAAGGCAAATAGATGCTACCTTGTTCATGATATCGTCCTACTATTTTGAATGCATTGTCGTGTATTTTGTAGATGCATGTGTAGGATGATACTATCGCTATGTTATGTCCTATATGTGGTAGGGCTTTCCTTGTAGATGAACCACCGTTGGTAGATGTGCTTAGCCATGCTTGATGAACGAGGGTTGGGTTACATCATTGATACTTGTTTTCTCAAAGTATTGGTTTGTGAAAACTAAAACAACTTAATCAATGAACCCCCTGGGTGTGATGGTATTGATAATTTTTGGTGGTTTCATGGCGGAAAGGCACCCAGGTATCAAGAGAGAATGATTGGCTTCTTTATTGTGTAGCTTACGTGTACAACCATGTGCCAATAATGAAATGGGCGGTTGGCTGGACTTAGTAGGTTGTGGTAACTCGAACCCGCGTATCCAGAGATGTAGAATTTTGGTAGGTTGGACCGGTGCGCGTCGGGATTGAGGAGCTACTTCCCGAACAGTCTCTTCTTGGTCTTCTCCCTATCATCACCTAAAATGAGAGTGATGGTACGATCTGGGATGGCCAAGTCACATGGGTAAAGTGTACTAACCTCTGCAGAGTGTATAATCTAATCGATTAGCCGTGTCCCCGGTTATGGACATCTGAGTTGCTAGATATTGATTCCATGACATGTTTCTCGCTCATTCTAATTTCATAATTGTTTTAATTTTGTTGGGTTAATTTAATTGGGTTCTTTTCAAAGAAAATCAAAAATTGTTTATGAAAGTAGGACAAATGTATTTGCAAATGCAAGCCAGACACAGCTCCACTTGCCAAATATGCATGTAGATGTTAGTACTATTGTCTCCTTTACTAGCTCTACTTGCCATACATTCCATGTATTGACCCTTCGGGGCTGCTACGTTTCATGTTGCAGGTTATTCCGATTCTGATTGATCGTTATAGGCCACGGTACTCCACTCGGCACTTGTTCACTTGTGGGCAATTTGAAGAATGGAGGATTTACTTGTTTATGTTGCTACCTGAATAGTTTGAGCTAGCTTTATGCTAAGCTTTTATTGTAATAATGGTACTCTGGATCTTTGTAGATCATGATACACAGATATTTGCTATGTTATCTATCTTACTCTATTGTGGGCCAATGAACCGATCCAGGGATTGGCATGTCACATAGAGGCCACGGTCTTTTCAGAACCGGGGTGTTACATTTGATCTCCACTTCTGCAGTTTTAAGCATTGACAGAAGCTCGGGGAGAGACTTCTTCATGCCTTGCATATTATAGTTCATCACGAAGCTCTTATAGCTAGGTGGCAGAGACTGCAGAACACGATGGATGCCTAAGTCAATGGGAATCGATATTCCCAAGGACACAAGCTTATCGGCGTAACCCGACATCTTGAGTACATGCTCACTAACGGAGTTGTGCTCTTCTATCATGCAGCTAAAGAACTTTTCTGAAGCGTTGTAGCTCTCTACAGCAACATGTGTGTCGAAAATCATTTTCAACTCACCCATTGTATCAAATGCATTGCCGTATTCGAAACGCTTTCGAAGTTCTGGCTCTAGCCCATACAATATGCCGCAATGAACTAAGTTGTGGTCCTCCTGACGAGTCTGATAGACATTCTTATCCTCGTCAGGGGCATCATCTAAAGGTGGGGGGCCTAACGGCGCTTCTAGCACATATTGCTTTTGTGTAGCAGAGAGGAGAATCCTCAAATTCATGGCCCATTCGGTAAAGTTGCTACCGTTCGTTACTAGTTTCTCTTTCTCCATGAACACATTGAAATTAAAAGCAGGTGGTGCCATCTACAACAGAATTTGTAAAGTTTAGACTAAGTGTATGATAGATTGAGTTCAACTAATCGAATGAACTCCCACTCAAAAACGACATCCCTCGTGCCTTTTTGGTGATTACATGAACCAAATCCACTACACCAAGTCCGATCATCACGTGAGTCGGTATAGCTTCAAAGGCGAGCATCAAATGGGCATCATATCAACTATATGACTCATGCTTAACCTTTCGGTCCGTGTTCCGAGGCCATGTCTGTACATGCTAGGCTCGCCAAGTTAGAACCTTAGTATTCGCGTGTGTAACTGTTTTACACCCGAAATATGGTCGTGGATCCAAGAACACCCGATCATCACGTGATGTCTTGGAGCGACGAAAACATAATCGGTGCATACTAAAGGAAGAACACATTATTATCTTGATATTTAAATGACGGATCATCTTATTATGCTAACAAAGCGCTAAACAAGCAATATAAGATGTTATCAAACATCATATGTTTATTAGTGAAATTATATGGTTCCCGCAGATGATCTCTATCATGTGCATCGTGGTATGATCACTATCATACCTATATGTGTAAATCCAAGTTCTATGGATTTTACACGCTATGTGTGTTGTAAGAGTATCATCTCATACTTCTACTTACAACACTACCATATCATAACACTAGCCCAGCAACAATCTAAACTAGACGCCTCTAATTTATCCATTGCAAGTTTTACGTGGCTTAGGGCTTTCGAGATAGAACCGTTCTTACCTACGAACATGAACCACAACGAGGATAATCAAATTGTTGACAACTCGCTTGCAAAATAGATATTGACTATAGTAGGAGAGACAGACACCCGCTAGCCACTTATGCAAACTAGTTGCATGTCAAGCGTGGAACAGGTCTCATGTGTGAGGACATGTAAAGTTTGTCCGGGCCGCTTCATCCCACTATGCCACCAATATCCAAAATTACAACAAAGGAGCAACAACATGATCATCATCGCCCACATACTCATATGTGTACTACCCGTGTAAAGTATCTACGCATAGATCCGGCTTTGATACCACTGTAGGGTTCGCAGCATAGAAAACAAAAAATTTCCTACGATGTGAACTATAAACCAAGATCTATCTACTAGATACAAACAACGGGCGGATGTATATCCGTAGAGAACATACCCTTGAAGACCGACAAAGCTTAACGAGTTCAACTCGTGGTTGATGTAGACGATCCCTGTAACTACCTCGGTGAATTACGCTCCTAGATACAAGCCTGGATGAGCGGTAGTGGTTGAAATAGTACGGTGGGGCCCCAAAAGCCACTCACGGGTAGACCTTTCGGCCGTCCCAACCACTACCATCTCAACGGGACCTGTACGGGCGGCGTAATCGGCAGGCGAAGGGATCAACTACATACACAAGTGGGTATGTATGCAAGCCACCATACAAGAGTACATCAGAGCCATACCATCTAGGAAGAAAGGAAATATAGCAACGCCATACGGCAAGATTCAAATGACCTAGATAGATCTAATATTTTAGGATACTTCCTCATACAGCACACATCAGAGTATCATGCGGAAGCGGCAAACAAAGTCCGAGTACGGATAAGAAGCAAATCGGCATAAGATGCCATAGAAATAAGCACATCCCAACCACAAATCTCACGGATCCCCGTGCCCGGAATCTCTACACCGAACGATCGTTGCCCACATCATCAGCCTCTTCAACCCAGTATCCGTCCTGCGAGGGTACCTGTTCATCTGAACCAATAATTTATCGTGTGAGACCCTAAGGGTACTCAGCAAGTCTTAATGCCTCTAAAGGGGACACAACCTGGGGTGACGCAATTGCAGCGAAAGATAAACCCTAGCAGTTCTACAGATAAACGCTAACCATCCGCCTAACCAATGATAGACGGATGTCCGTGAATTAAGGACAATAGTTATGACGGTAATTCCACAGATCCATCCTCCTTCTCGCTTACCGACGAGGAAGCGGACGAACAACCCCCCCCCCCCCATCCGTTGGCAATTTTATTAACCATTCCGTGAATGTTGCACTATTTACTAGTCAATTACTTAGTCAAATTAAAGGCGGTACTTTAGTTATGCTTGTCTATGATCGAGAAACTGTGCTCCAAGTCGTCCATAACCGCGGACACGGCTTTCAGAAAGTTTTACCCGGCCGGGGTGCACCAATAGCAACACACACTCGATCAACCTCGGAAAAACCAAATCAAAACCCAACGAGGCCTTCACGACAAAGCAATCACAGGATTCAGAAATATTTCAGGGGGCCACCCCATTGAGTAGACCCGCAACGAAGCCAGCTGACTCCAAGACGGACTCAAGGTTTGCGACAATGGCTGTAAACGACTGGGAACCCAAAACTGGGATTGTCGATACCGCGAAAACATTCCGCTTACCTAAATAGTACAGGTGCTATATGTCGCATAGTTTAAATAAGGCAGTAAAACATGGCATAAGTACAGGATAGTAATTAAAACCTCAAACTAGTTTGTGGCCCCAAGAAATAAGACGGAATCAAGCTCTGGCTCAGGGGGGTCCCATATACCTCCCGGATGTGGATAGCGCGAAATAATCTCGGAACAGGAATCAAGTACTCGGGGTCTTACGGGACACAAGTGAGCAGGAAAAACCAAATAGCAGATGTCGCTCACCGGTGCCACTTTCATTAGTTATCCCATTACTACTCAGGTTAAGTGGTTTAGGTACCTCGTTATCCATTAGACTCTCACATACCCTACACATGCTGTTCTACGACTCGCATGGCTCAAACAACTCCTGTAGTAATGGCTCATGGGATGGAGGAACAAGCTTGGTGGGGTTTAAAGTAAAGGCTATGCAATACTTGGGATTCAATTTAATGCAATCGCGACTCAATGATGCAAGAATAAGATAGAGGCAATAGGTACTGTATGTATGCAAGCATGTGGTAGTGCTTGCCTGGCAACTCAGTTGAAGCGAGGGACGGATCTGGGTAGTGCTCCTGGTTCTCTTGATATATCCCCTGCTCAGTGTCTATCCGAGAAAAACCAAACAAACAAGGCTAACATGAATATAGAGCACAAGCATAGGAATAGATGCGTCAAGCAAACAATCGTGCCATGATTAATGATGCACAATTTACATGGTAATAAGGTAGCATGGCATGGTGAGGTGTGGAAGACAAGCAATAACATTTTAATGGGGTTTTGGATCACCTTTTGTTGTCATAACAATTGCTGTTCACTAAATATTTATATGATGCATGCTGCAATTGAAGTCATGGATAGCATAAACAGAAAGTTCTCGTCGAGCTGATCATTTTAGACATATCATTTGCCAAATTTGGATTTATAAATCAAAAGTTATTAATTATTTAATTTTCCAGTGGCATTTGTTGTAATTTAACTCAACTTGGAATTTAAAGTGTGCAAAAGGTAATTTGAATAGCATATTTGAAATCCTCCCATTTTTCTGGTTCAGAAACATATATTGTTTGTATTATTTGGATTAATAGTTGAAAAGTTATTTAAAAACTGATTTGAAAATTGAATTTGAATTAATTTAGGAAAGATTTGAATTTAAACAGACTCTGGAAAACTTTTAACACCCAGGCTAATCTAACCCTAGTCACAGACAGGTGGGGACAGGCGCACCTGGACCCACACGCCAGTGGCTGAGAGGGAGAAGGACCGCGGGTTAAATAAATAAAACAAGAGGACCCTTTTTAGAAAACTTCCACCGACGCTGCCAGTGGGCCTGGGCTGGACCGCGGGTTGGCAAAACAAAAGAGGGGGGGTTTGCAAAGTGATCCTGGCGCACTGTTTTTCTTCCTCTGAACCCGACAGCGCACGCGACAGACGCTCGCGCGACGCGCGCGGCGCGGTGGGGGCTCGAACGCGGGACCGCTGGCTCGCGCAGAGGGCCGAAGCCACGGCGGTAGGCTGGGCTAGGTGACGGGAGGGCGCGCGTGGCCTAGGTAAAGCGGACGTGGCAAGGGTTAGCTGCAGACGCTCGCGAACTCTGGCGCACGGAGGTTGCTCGACGTAAAGACCGCCGCGTCCAGGAAGCGACTGGGAACGGGAGGATGTCTGGGAGGCAGGGGTGCTCACCGCGGGTGTGCTGGTGCAGATGGTTCGGGCAGGGGCGCGCTTGATCGGCGTCGAGGAAGACGCTAGCATGTGCTAGGGTTCCGCGGCAACGTCGACGTGCAGGCTACTAGGGGGCGTCTCCTCCTCGCGGCTAGGTACGGGGGCGATGCGGACGTCCTACGCGACCACGCCGACACGCTCTCTCCCGCCTGCGCCTCCTGGATCGATGACGACGAACGGTACCCGACGGTGGCCGGCGCTCAGAGGTAGACGGTGGCGAGGGTGTGGGAAGAGGGGAGGCGTGGCCTCTGGGATGGATCTGGGGGGCAGGGGAGGTTGAGAGAGGGGGTAGATAAGGCCAGAGGGGGAGAGGGTGCCGTGGTTGCCGTGTGGGGTAGCTGGCGATAAGGATGGCCTCGGCCACCTTTTCCCCAGCTCCTCACGTGCTCGGTACGGCCAGGGCAGGGCAGGGCAGGTAGGGGAGGCTTCCAGGTGGGGCAGGGCAGGTCAGGTTCGGGTGGGGGCACACCATGCAAAGAGAGAGGTGGCTCGGGCTAGGGTCGGGTTGGAGCTAGGGTATGAGAGAGAGGGGGCATGGCTCGGCCTAGGTTTAGGTTTTGGGGGGTGGATAAGAGCATGTTAGCTAGGGTTATTTAGGAGGGTAGATAGATGGGGTTTGGGTTTAGCTAGATTGGGGGGAATGGGGTGGCTTAGGGTTGGTTTAGAGAGGGGGGTAAAGAGAGGAGAGAAGAGAGAAAGGTTTGGTTTTGCTTTTGCCAAGAACAAGCCAAAAGGAAAAGATAGAGCTAGAGATTTGAATCATGCATTCTCCATACAAAGAACAAGCAAGATCAAAGAAAAGAGGTAGGGAGAAGGATGGGGTTTAAGCTTATGCTCTCACATGATCACATGTGTATGCATGGAGCATGGTGATGAGGGTTTAGCTATAGGGGATAGAGGTAGATGATATGGTGAAGAAACTACAAGCCCAAAACAAGGTTTAAACAAAGGAGATATGATCCATGCAAACAAAGCCAAATAACATTCCAAAGTCAAGAAAAAGGTGGCACTTGCATGGCCCATGCAAACAATAATTGCCATGTAGTTATATTATGAAAACAACATTAATTCATGTGGCATTATTCCTTGCATTCCCAAAAGATGGGCAAAAGCCAAGCAAAAGATTATGGGTGGAATCCAACCAACCAACATGAGCTAGAGATAACTCAAATAAAATGCCAAGCTCATATTAATTGGATGGTGGAATTATAAGGTGGTGAAAGAAAGGTGATGGAGTTAAGGAGAGATATGCCCCCACATCAACTTGGGCATTTAGCAATATATCAAGAACCAAATACAATATCAAGAGGCAACTACAATTAATAATGCACATGAGATAAGAACCAAACAAAAAGGGTTTTATATGATGTTCAAAAGCAAGGTGGCATGATGACATGAGCATGATATGATGATGATGCAACAATTATATGTTGGAAGTGGCCCTTTTATTATTATAACAAGTAGCATTACAGGTGTTAGACAACTGGGATGCTACACTGGGATGCTACAACTCTCCCCCACTAAACAGGAATCTCGCCCCGAGATTCTAGGAAGAAGAAGAAGACACAAAGAGAGAAGGATGGTTGGCACGGAGTTCATCTTCACGCTCCCATGTGGCTTCATCAACAGAATGGTGTGACCACTGCACCTTGCAGAACTTGATGGACTTGTTGCGAGTCCTTCGTTCTGCGGTCTCAAGGATTTTGGTGGGGTGTTCTTGATAAGACAAGTCTTCTTGGAGATCGATTAGCTCATGATCCACGGTTCTGCCGGGATCTTTGAAGCACTTCTTGAGCTGAGAGATGTGGAAAACATCATGGACTTTGAGTTTTTCCGGAAGCTCAAGTGCATAAGCAACTTCTCCTCTTCTACCACGTATCTTGAAAGGACCGATGTATCTAGGAGCCAACTTTCCTTTGATACCGAAGCGGTGTGTACCTCTCATGGGAGTGACACGAAGGTAGACGAGATCACCAGGGGCATATACCATATCCGTGTGCTTCCTGTCATAGTTGCTCTTCTGGCGACTTTGAGCAATCTTCAGGTTCTCAAGAATGATATGCACCTTCTCCTCTGCTTGAGTTACAATGTCAGGGCCAAACCAGATTCTTTCGCCTGCACCTGACCAACCAATCGGAGTTCTGCACTTGCGACCATAGAGAGCCTCAAATGGTGCCATCTTCAGACTCTTCTGGAAGCTGTTGTTGTAGGAGAATTCAGCATATGGAAGGCATTCCTCCCACTTCATGCCAAAAGAGATGACGCAAGCTCTAAGCATATCCTCCAGAATCTGATTGATCCTCTCCACTTGTCCTTGCGACTGAGGGTGGTAAGCAGTGCTGAAGTTCAACTTTGTTCCCAAAGCTTTTTGGAAACTCTCCCAGAACTTTGAGGTTAAGATGCTCCCACGGTCGGAACTGATTTCAAGTGGAACCCCATACAGCGAGACAATTCTGTTGATATAGAGTTCAGCCAACTGAATTCCAGAAATTGTTTCCTTGACGGGGAAGAAATGAGCCACTTTAGAAAGCCTGTCGATGACAACAAAGATTGCATTGTTGCCCTTCTGCGATCTAGGAAACCCAGTGATGAAGTCCATCCCTACTTTCTCCCATTTCCATTCCGGTGGTTTCAATGGCTATAGAAGACCGAAAGGTTTCTGATGGACAGCCTTGACTCTGCGGCAGACATCACATTCTGAGACATACTTGGCACAATACCGTTTCAACCCAGGCCACCAGTATTGTGTTTTCAAGTCCATGTACATCTTTGTGCTGCCAGGATGGATAGAAAGAACCGAATCATGCGCCTCCTTGAGAACTTGCTCTCTTAGACCCGGGTAGTTTGGAACAAACATCCGGTGTTCAAAGAAAAGCGTGCCTTGATCATCAACGTGGAAGGACTCATACTTCGGAAGCCCAAGTTTAGATATGAGCTTTCTGGTGTGCGGATCACCAAGCTGACGAGAGCGAATCTTTTCTTCCAAGAGAGGAGTAGCCAGAAGGTTCAGGAGATGCCCTTGTTCCACAACTTCAAGGTTGAGCTGACGGAATTCCTCGCACAAGAGAGGCTGTTGTTCTTCTACCATGAGGTTGTTAACATAAGCTTTGCGGCTGAGAGCATCGGCCATGACATTAGCTTTGCCTGGTGTGTAGTTGATGGTCACATCAAAGTCATTGATTGCTTCAATCCATCTCCTCTGCCGAAGGTTGAGATCAGGCTGAGTGAAGATATACTTCAAACTTTTGTGGTCAGAAAAGATCTCACAACGGTTGCCAAGCAAGTAGTGCCTCCATAGCTTCAAAGCAAAGACAACTGCTGCTAGCTCGAGGTCATGTGTGGGATAGTTGATCTCATGCGTCTTCAACTGACGAGAGGCATAAGCAACAACTTGTTTTTCTTGCATAAGGACCGCACCCAATCCTTGCAAAGAGGCGTCGCAGAATATCTGGAAGGGCTTAGATGTATCCGGAGGAACCAAGACTGGTGTGGAAGTGAGCTTCTCTTTGAGTGTCTCAAAGCTTGCTTGACAGGCAGGAGTCCAAAGATATTTCTTGCCTTTCTTGAGGAGATCGGTAAGAGGCTTCGCTATCTTCGAGAAGTTCTGAACGAAGCGACGGCAATAACTCGCCAAACCAAGGAAACTCCTCACTTCTTTGACATTAACAGGAGGAAGCCATTCAACAATTGTCTTCACGGTTTCCGGGTTGACTGCAATGCCCTTGGCAGAGATGACGTGACCCAGATAGGTTACTTCAGGCAGCCAAAACTCACACTTTGAGAACTTTGCATACAAGCGGTTCTCACGAAGCTTGTTTAGGACACACCGCAGGTGTTCTTCATGCTCTTCCTTAGACTTGGAATAGACCAGAATGTCATCCAGATAGACCACGACAAACTTATCCAGGTACTCCATGAAAACGGAGTTCATCAGCCTCGAGAAGGTAGCAGGTGCGTTGGTGAGACCGAAAGACATGACTGTGTACTCATACAGGCCATAGCGGGTGGTGAAAGCTGTTTTAGGCACATCTTCCTTGCGAATCTTGATTTGGTGATAACCACTCCTCAAGTCCAGCTTAGAGAATACCACAGCTCCAGCTAGCTGGTCAAAGAGATCATTAATACGCGGAAGGGGATATTTGTTCTTGATGGTTTTAGCATTGAGAGCCCGATAGTCAACACAAAGTCTATCAGTTCTGTCACGCTTCTTCACAAAGATTGTTGGGCTACCCCAAGAAGAAGTACTGTGTTGAATGAAACCCAACTTCTCTTGTTCATCAAGTTTTCGTTTGAGTTCAGCCAACTCAGAAGGACCCATCTTATATGGCCGCTTGGAGATAGGAGCCGTTCTAGGTTCAAGCTCAATCACAAACTCAACCTCGCGATCCGGAGGCATACCCGGCAACTCTTCAGGAAAGACATCTGGGAACTCACAGACCACCGGTACACTCTGAATAGCTTGCATAACATCATCATTCAGAGCCGCCAAAGAGAAAAGCTGGACATCAGGAGTCAGACTTGGAGAAAAGATTATATGACCTTCAGGAATCTTCAGAGAAACCGAACGTTCAGCACAATCAATCACAGCTGCATTTGCTGTCAACCAATCCATGCCCAAGATGACATCAATGTCAGAATTGCCCAGAACAATTAAGGAAGCCGAGAACGAAGAGCCACCAATCTCAATTTGATTGCCATGGCTGACTTTAGATGCTACCATATTTGCTCCAGGAGAAAGAACCATTAACTTCTTGAGAAGAGAATCCGCTGCTAACCCATTCTCACTTGCAAACTTGATAGAAACAAAAGAATGCGATGCACCAGAATCGAACAAAACTCGTGCAGGGACTGAGTTCACGGAAAGCATACCCATCGCGACTCCCGGTGCATGCTCAGCTTGAGCGGCGTTGACACAGTTGGCCCGAACAACCGCGGACCCGGGCTTGGTGTTGATGTTGAGAGCCCGAGGTGGTGGTGCACGAACCATAGGAGAGCTTGCTGCAGATCTTGGCGGGGGTTGAGGGAGAGCTTTGTTCTTCATCGGACAGTTCCAATAGGGATGTCCAGGATCTCCACACGTGAAGCAGGCACCAGCTGGACGTGGAGCAGCGTAGCCAGGGACTCCGCCAGGCGCTCCCGGGTGGTGGTTGTTGTAGCCCCTGGGAGCCGCAGTGGTGAAGTTTGGTGGCCTTGACGCGTAACTTGCAGGTCTTGGTGAAGCCGGGAGCAACGGTGGGGTGTTAGGAACCCAGACACGCCGCTTAGAAGGAGCTGCCATAACTGCAGAGCTTGATGCATCCCTGTGGTGTTTCTTGGACTCCTCGAACACTTGCCTGCTTGCCTCCTCTTGCAAAGCTGTGTGTTGTAGTTCCAGGAAAGATGCCGGTCTTGCATGAGTAATCGCATACTTGATCGATGCATTGAGCCCTTGCCTGAACCTCTTCTGCTTCTTCTTGTCATCAGATACCTCATCGCCACCATAACGAGAGAGATTCATGAAGTTCCTGATGTAGGTGTTGACGTTATCATTTCCTTGCTTCAGGTTGAGAAAAGCCTCCTTCATCCTTTCCATTACAATCTCTGAGAGAAACTGCTCCTTGAACGCTCTAGTGAACCTTTCCCAAGTTGGCTGGAAACCAGTGCAGCTTGCCTTCAAGTAATTTTCCCACCAAAGAGCTGCATCTCCCTTCAGAAGGTGAGTAGCACACTTGACCCACTCCTGTTCCGGAACATCAGCAGTCTCGAGCAACCTTGACATCTCACACAGCCAATCATCCGCGTCCAGTGGGCGATCGGAAACATCAAACTGACGAGGGTTGAATTTCAGGAAGCTCTTGATGTCTCCTCGCTTGGGGGGTGGAGGAAGTGGAGCAAACTCATTTCTCCTGACGCTTTCTTCCAAGCGCTGCTGGTTCTGCTGCATTGCTGCCAAGGCATTTGCTATGTTTGACAACGCAGCCCCAAGCTCCGGTGGTATGTCCTCATCTGAACGGCGTGGTGGAGCCATCCTGAGATTGATATAAAACACAAGTCAGTACTATAATGGAGAATGATAATAATCCAAAATAGTACCAAGATGGAATTAACCAAGATTAAAGGGTACAATTTACTGAGATGATATTAAAATATCAACAAAGTTCAAAGCACCTAGAAGATATTAAGCATATCGCACACGACTGAAAAGGAGTGTGGTACACAAATATATCAAAGAAAAATTTTCCACAAATTTCGGCATTAAAATACCAATAGATGCGCAAAATTACTTAACGAATCAAGATTAGTGACTCTACCGATTCAATATACCAAAGCGAATGATAAAAGTAGTGGTATGGTCGCGACTCCATCCCGCACTCAAATCATTACTCCGCACATGAACAAGTGGAACACATATCCTAACCCCTTCTTCTCACGACGAAACCTAAAGATTGGTAACTACGGAAACGAACACCCCAAACAAGATAGCGTCGGATACAAAGAGTAAGACAGATCGCGTCGGTTTGCAAAAGCCTGTCGGTATGGAATGTACCAACAGTTGATAACCAAAGGCTGATTAGATAACAACTTGGATGCAACAGATAGACAAGGGATTACACACACATACACACACACACACAACCTATGGTACTACGGAAACCCAGAACACGTGAATCCTAGTTTGAATTTTAAGAAGAGGATTGAAAACGTTGCACTTCCTTACCAGAAGAGGGTGGGTGGGTGGGTAAGAAGAAAAGTGGAAGCAGTCCTACTCTCGCGTTTTGTTTTTCCCTAGTATACATAACTACCAAAATATTTGCTAGACTGACAACGACCGTTTGGCTGAAACCCTGAAGGTCGGGATGGCTCTGATACCAATTGTAACTACCTCGGTGAATTACGCTCCTAGATACAAGCCTGGATGAGCGGTAGTGGTTGAAATAGTACGGTGGGGCCCCAAAAGCCACTCACGGGTAGACCTTTCGGCCGTCCCAACCACTACCATCTCAACGGGACCTGTACGGGCGGCGTAATCGGCAGGCGAAGGGATCAACTACATACACAAGTGGGTATGTATGCAAGCCACCATACAAGAGTACATCAGAGCCATACCATCTAGGAAGAAAGGAAATATAGCAACGCCATACGGCAAGATTCAAATGACCTAGATAGATCTAATATTTTAGGATACTTCCTCATACAGCACACATCAGAGTATCATGCGGAAGCGACAAACAAAGTCCGAGTACGGATAAGAAGCAAATCGGCATAAGATGCCATAGAAATAAGCACATCCCAACCACAGATCTCACGGATCCCCGTGCCCGGAATCTCTACACCGAACGATCGTTGCCCACATCATCAGCCTCTTCAACCCAGTATCCGTCCTGCGAGGGTACCTGTTCATCTGAACCAATAATTTATCGTGTGAGACCCTAAGGGTACTCAGCAAGTCTTAATGCCTCTAAAGGGGACACAACCTGGGGTGACGCAATTGCAGCGAAAGATAAACCCTAGCAGTTCTACAGATAAACGCTAACCATCCGCCTAACCAATGATAGACGGATGTCCGTGAATTAAGGACAACAGTTATGACGGTAATTCCACAGATCCATCCTCCTTCTCGCTTACCAACGAGGAAGCAGACGAACAACCCCCCCATCCGTTGGCAATTTTATTAACCATTCCGTGAATGTTGCACTATTTACTAGTCAATTACTTAGTCAAATTAAAGGCGGTACTTTAGTTATGCTTGTCTATGATCGAGAAACTGTGCTCCAAGTCGTCCATAACCGCGGACACGGCTTTCAGAAAGTTTTACCCGGCCGGGGTGCACCAATAGCAACACACACTCGATCAACCTCGGAAAAACCAAATCAAAACCCAACGAGGCCTTCACGACAAAGCAATCACAGGATTCAGAAATATTTCAGGGGGCCACCCCATTGAGTAGACCCGCAACGAAGCCAGCTGACTCCAAGACGGACTCAAGGTTTGCGACAATGGCTGTAAACGACTGGGAACCCAAAACTGGGATTGTCGATACCGCGAAAACATTCCGCTTACCTAAATAGTACAGGTGCTATATGTCGCACAGTTTAAATAAGGCAGTAAAACATGGCATAAGTACAGGATAGTAATTAAAACCTCAAACTAGTTTGTGGCCCCAAGAAATAAGACGGAATCAAGCTCTGGCTCAGGGGGGTCCCATATACCTCCCGGATGTGGATAGCGCGAAATAATCTCGGAACAGGAATCAAGTACTCGGGGTCTTACGGGACACAAGTGAGCAGGAAAAACCAAATAGCAGATGTCGCTCACCGGTGCCACTTTCATTAGTTATCCCATTACTACTCAGGTTAAGTGGTTTAGGTACCTCGTTATCCATTAGACTCTCACATACCCTACACATGCTGTTCTACGACTCGCATGGCTCAAACAACTCCTGTAGTAATGGCTCATGGGATGGAGGAACAAGCTTGGTGGGGTTTAAAGTAAAGGCTATGCAATACTTGGGATTCAATTTAGTGCAATCGCGACTCAATGATGCAAGAATAAGATAGAGGCAATAGGTACTGTATGTATGCAAGCATGTGGTAGTGCTTGCCTGGCAACTCAGTTGAAGCGAGGGACGGATCTGGGTAGTGCTCCTGGTTCTCTTGATATATCCCCTGCTCAGTGTCTATCCGAGAAAAACCAAACAAACAAGGCCAACATGAATATAGAGCACAAGCATAGGAATAGATGCGTCCAGCAAACAATCGTGCCATGATTAATGATGCACAATTTACATGGTAATAAGGTAGCATGGCATGGTGAGGTGTGGAAGACAAGCAATAACATTTTAATGGGGTTTTGGATCACCTTTTGTTGTCATAACAATTGCTGTTCACTAAATATTTATATGATGCATGCTGCAATTGAAGTCATGGATAGCATAAACAGAAAGGTCTCGTCGATCTGATCATTTTAGACATATCATTTGCCAAATTTGGATTTATAAATCAAAAGTTATTAATTATTTAATTTTCCAGTGGCATTTGTTGTAATTTAACTCAACTTGGAATTTAAAGTGTGCAAAAGGTAATTTGAATAGCATATTTGAAATCCTCCCATTTTTCTGGTTCAGAAACATATATTGTTTGTATTATTTGGATTAATAGTTGAAAAGTTATTTAAAAACTGATTTGAAAATTGAATTTGAATTAATTTAGGAAAGATTTGAATTTAAACAGACTCTGGAAAACTTTTAACACCCAGGCTAATCTAACCCTAGTCACAGACAGGTGGGGACAGGCGCACCTGGACCCACACGCCAGTGGCTGAGAGGGAGAAGGACCGCGGGTTAAATAAATAAAACAAGAGGACCCTTTTTAGAAAACTTCCACCGACGCTGCCAGTGGGCCTGGGCTGGACCGCGGGTTAGCAAAACAAAAGAGGGGGGGTTGCAAAGTGATCCTGGCGCACTGTTTTTCTTCCTCTGAACCCGACAGCGCACGCGACAGACGCTCGCGCGACGCGCGCGGCGCGGTGGGGGCTCGAACGCGGGACCGCTGGCTCGCGCAGAGGGCCGGAGCCACGGCGGTAGGCTGGGCTAGGTGACGGGAGGGCGCGCGTGGCCTAGGTAAAGCGGACGCGGCAAGGGTTAGCTGCAGACGCTCGCGAACTCTAGCGCACGGAGGTTGCTCGACGTAAAGACCGCCGCGTCCAGGAAGCGACTGGGAACGGGAGGATGTCTGGGAGGCAGGGGTGCTCACCGCGGGTGTGCTGGTGCAGATGGTTCGGGCAGGGGCGCGCTTGATCGGCGTCGAGGAAGACGCTGGCCTGTGCTAGGGTTCCGCGGCGACGTCGACGTGCAGGCTACTGGGGGGCGTCTCCTCCTCGCGGCTGGGTACGGGGGCGATGCGGACGTCCTACGCGACCACGCCGACACGCTCTCTCCCGCCTGCGCCTCCTGGATCGATGACGACGAACGGTACCCGACGGTGACCGGCGCTCAGAGGTAGACGGTGGCGAGGGTGAGGGAAGAGGGGAGGCGAGGCCTCTGGGATGGATCTGGGGGGCAGGGGAGGTTGAGAGAGGGGGTAGATAAGGCCAGAGGGGGAGAGGGTGCCGTGGTTGCCGTGTGGGGTAGCTGGCGATAAGGATGGCCTCGGCCACCTTTTCCCCAGCTCCTCACGTGCTCGGTACGGCCAGGGCAGGGCAGGGCAGGTAGGGGAGGCTTCCAGGTGGGGCAGGGCAGGTCAGGTTCGGGTGGGGGAACACCATGCAAAGAGAGAGGTGGCTCGGGCTAGGGTCGGGTTGGAGCTAGGGTATGAGAGAGAGGGGGCATGGCTCGGCCTAGGTTTAGGTTTTGGGGGGGGGATAAGAGCATGTTAGCTAGGGTTATTTAGGAGGGTAGATAGATGGGGTTTGGGTTTAGCTAGATTGGGGGGAATGGCGTGGCTTAGGGTTGGTTTAGAGAGGGGGGTAAAGAGAGGAGAGAAGAGAGAAAGGTTTGGTTTTGCTTTTGCCAAGAACAAGCCAAAAGGAAAAGATAGAGCTAGAGATTTGAATCATGCATGCTCCATACAAAGAACAAGCAAGATCAAAGAAAAGAGGTAGGGAGAAGGATGGGGTTTAAGCTTATGCTCTCACATGATCACATGTGTATGCATGGAGCATGGTGATGAGGGTTTAGCTATAGGGGATAGAGGTAGATGATATGGTGAAGAAACTACAAGCCCAAAACAAGGTTTAAACAAAGGAGAGATGATCCATGCAAACAAAGCCAAATAACATTCCAAAGTCAAGAAAAAGGTGGCACTTGCATGGCCCATGCAAACAATAATTGCCATGTAGTTATATTGTGAAAACAACATTAATTCATGTGGCATTGTTCCTTGCATTCCCAAAAGATGGGCAAAAGCCAAGCAAAAGATTATGGGTGGAATCCAACCAACCAACATGAGCTAGAGATAACTCAAATAAAATGCCAAGCTCATATTAATTGGATGGTGGAATTATAAGGTGGTGAAAGAAAGGTGATGGAGTTAAGGAGAGATATGCCCCCACATCAACTTGGGCATTTAGCAATATATCAAGAACCAAATACAATATCAAGAGGCAACTACAATTAATAATGCACATGAGATAAGAACCAAAAAAAAAGGGTTTTATATGATGTTCAAAAGCAAGGTGGCATGATGACATGAGCATGATATGATGATGATGCAACAATTATATGTTGGAAGTGGCCCTTTTATTATTATAACAAGTAGCATTACAGGTGTTAGACAACTGGGATGCTACAATCTCTTGCCGATCTCAAGATCGAGAGGAAGTCCTAGCGCCGCAAATCAGCAGCGCATCCGTGCTCGCACACACGTTCGAGGCACCGAGCAACCTCCGCCTCCTCGCTCCAGCGATGCAGCGGAAGCACAACTCTTTCTTGCCGAATAGCCACCGGAAACATGTATCTCGCTAGTCCGAGACCATGGGGGATAAATTCTAGAGGGGGAGAGAGATCCTTCACGAGGAGGTGTGTGAGAGAAGTGAGGAGGGGGGATCCTTTTATAGGAGGAGGGGGGGAACCCCAAGGGGGTGGCCGGCGCATGGGGCTGCCCCCTTGACCTCCCCTCTTCATGTGGGTGGACACTCCACTCACAAATCTCCTTTAAATTCCCTCCACTCAAAAGTCCACTCAAATTCCCATTAAATTTCCACCAAATTTAATGCAAACTCTCATTAAATAAAACTCTTTTATTTTATTCAGAATTTTGTCAATTACTTTAATGACAAACATTCACAAATAACCCCTTGCTAGAATTCTATTTCATATGCATAACCACTTTATGCAATTTCACCCGAAACCTGTTTCGGTATCTAGTGAAATAAATTCCTGCGCTTGTTCATTCTTTTGGCATGAAACATTTGCTCCAATTGGATGTCGGTGTCTCTTAAGTGTGTCACCCTACGGTTCGTGAATAATGCGGACATGATCGAGACCCCTCTCGGATCAATAATCAGAAGCGGGATCTGGAGACCCATACTGACTCCCACACATTCAACGATGACTTTCTTGTGATCGTCGAAACCTTTTACGCTAGTATCTTAATCCCTTTGTTTCACGATATATTACATGTCCGAGATTCGATCATCGGTATCTCCATACCTAGTTTGATCTCGTTACCGACATGCACTCTTTTCTCGTTCCTGTGATATAACATTCTAGTGATCAAATCACTTGCTTGCAAGCTAATCAATGTGATATCACCGAGAGGGCCCAGAGTATATCTATCCGTCATCGGGATGAACAAATTCCACTCTCGATCCATGAGCCTCAACATAACACTTTATTAGTTCTGAATCCATCTTTATAATCACCCTGTTACGGTGTGACGTTTGATGTTATCAAGAAACTCTTCCGGTGTTAGTGATTGACATGATCTCATGGTCTAAGGATTAGGATCACTTCGTAAGTTGTTATAGCAATATAAACACAATGACTTTGATCGTAATGCTATACTTCGGATGAATGTTCATCACACCATTACACTAATGTTGTGATCCCATTATTAACAACATCCAATGTCCATGATCAGGAAACCTTGATCATCTTGTTAATCAACGAGCTAGTTTATGAGAGAGGCATAACTAGGAACTTTCTGTTCGTTTATTAAACACACATGTATTAACGTTTCCGTATTAATACAATTATAGCATGCAAAATAAACATCTATCATATACTTGGAATATACATAATAAACACTTTATTATTGCCTCTCAGGGCATATTCCCTTCAGTGAATATCTAAGTTAGGAGTTTGGCGAGCATTTGAAGAAATGCGGAATACTTTCACAATTGACACCGCCGGAAACACCACAACGTAATGGTGTGTCCGAACGTCGTAATCAAACTCTCTTAGATATGGTTCGTTCTATGATGTCACTTACAGATTTACCACTATCATTTTGGGTTTATGCATTAGAAACAGCCGCATTCACTTTAAATAGGGCACCATCTAAATCTGTTGAGACGACACCGTATGAATTATGGTTTGGGAAGAAACCTAAATTGTCGTTCCTTAAAGTTTGGGGTTGCGAATCCTATGTAAAGAAGTTACAACCGGACAAGCTTGAACCCAAAGCGGAAAAATGCGTCTTCATAGGATACCCGAAGGAAACTATTGGGTATACCTTCTATCATAGATCCGAAGGCAAAATCTTCGTTGCCAAGAATAGATCCTTTCTAGAGAAGGAATTTCTCTCGAAAGAAGTGACTGGAAGGAAAGTAGAACTCGACGAGGTTGTTGAACCTTCTCTCGAACTTGCGAGTAGCGCAGCACCGGAAGTAGTTCCTGTGGCGCCTACACCAATAAGAGAGGAAGCTAATGATGATGATCATGAAACTTCGGTTGAAGTTACTACAGAGCCTCGCAGGTCAACGAGAACTCGTACCACTCCTGATTGGTATGATCCCGTTATGAGTGTCATGTTGGTGGACAACACCGATGACCCTGCGACATATGAGGAAGCGATGATGAGCCTAGATTCCAATAAATGGCAAGATGCCATGAAATCCGAGATTGGATCCATGTAGGAAAACCAAGTATGGACTTTGGTGGACTTACCGGATGTCCGAAAGGCTGTTGAGAGCAAATGGATTTTCAAGAAGAAAACAGATGCTGATGGTAATGTTACTGTCTATAAAGCTCGACTTGTCGCAAAAGGGTTTCGACAAATTCAAGGAGTTGACTACGATGAGACTTTCTCACCAGTAGCAAAGCTAAAGTCTGTGAGGATTATGTTAGCAATCATTGCATATTACGATTATGAAATATGAGAGATGGATGTCAAAACAGCATTCCTCAATGGAGACATTGATGAAGAGTTGTATATGATGCAACCCAAAGGTTTTGTCGATCCTAAAGATGCTAACAAGGTGTGCAAACTTCAACGGTCCATATATGGGTTGAAGCAAGCATCCCGAAGTTGGAATCAATGTTTTTATAAGGTAATCAAAAGTTTTGGTTTTATACAAACTTATGGAGAAGCTTGTATTTACAAGAAAGTGAGTGGGAGCCCTGTAGCATTCTTAATACTATATGTAGATGACATATTGTTGATTGGAAATGATGTAGACCTTCTTAATAGTGTCAAGGAATATTTGAATAATAGTTTTTCAATGAAAGATCTTGGCGAAGCAGCTTACATATTAGGCATAAAGATTTATAGAGATAGATCGAGACGCCTAATATCATTGTCACAAAGTACATATTTGGACAAAGTTCTAAAGAGGTTTGGAATGGAAGATAGCAAGAAAGGGTTCTTGCCCATGTTGCCCAGTACGACGTTGAGTAAACTCAAAGTCCAGCAACGGCAGAAGATAGAGAAAGGATGAGTAAGACTCCCTATGCCTCAGCCATAGGATCTCTAATGTATGCCATGCTATGTACTAGACCCGAAATTGCATATGCTGTTAGTTTAACTAGCAGATATCAAAGTGATCCAGGAGTGGATCATTGGACAACGGTCAAAAACATCCTTAAGTACTTGAGAAGAACTAAGGATATGGTTCTTTCTTATGAAGGTGATGAACAACTCGTTGTTAATGGCTACACCGATGCTAGTTGGAACACCGATCCGGATGATTCTAAATCATAATCTGGATACGTATTTATTTTGAATGGTGCAACAGTTAGCTGGAGGAGTGCAAAGCAAAGCGTTGTGGCGATATCTTCAACTGAATCGGAATACATAGCTGCTTCGGAGGCTTCACAAGAAGCGATATGGATGAAGGAGTTCATTACAGAGCTCGGTGTGGTTCCAAGTGCGCTAGACCCAATGTCTATCTACTGTGATAACATGGGCGCTATAGCCAATGCGCAAGAACCAAGGTCACACAAGAAGCTGAAGCACATCAAGCTACGTTTTCACGCTATTCGAGAACATGTCCAAGATGGTGACATAAAGATTTGCAAAGTACACACAGATCTGAATGTGGCGGATCCGTTGACTAAACCTCTCCCAAGGGCAAAACATGACCAACACCAAACTGCCATGGGTGTTCGGTATATTACCATGTAATCTAGATTAGTTGACTCTAGTGCAAGTGGGAGACTGTTAGAGATATGCCCTAGAGGCAATAATAAATGTAGTTATTATTATATCTGTGTGTTTATGATAAATGTTTACATTCATGCTATAATAGTATTAACAAGGAAACATTAATACTGGTGTGATTTGTAAACTAAATTAGAGTCCCTAGTAAAGCCTCTTCATAATACTAGCTTGTTGGTTAATAGATGATTGTGGTTTCCCTATCATGAACATTGAGATATTATTAACAACAAGATCATATCATTAGGAGAATGGTATGATGGACATACTCCTATAGATAAGCGTAGCATAAAGATCAAGTCATTTTAATAGTTCAATTGCTATAAGCTTTCTGATACATAGTAACCTAATTCCTTTGACCATGAGATCATGCTTATCACCATCACCGGAAGGATGCTTTGATGACATCAAACACCACACCGTAACTGGGTGGCTATAAAGGTGGCATTGAGTGTTCGGAAAGTATGGGTTGAGACACATGGATCAAGAGTGGGATTTGTCCATCCATATGACAGATAGATATACTCTGGGACCTCTGGGTGGAATGTCATCCAATTGGCTTGCAAGCATGTGACTGGCTCATAAGGGATCACATATCACGGGAACGAGAAAATAGTACTTATCAGTAACGAGGTTGAACTAGGTATGCAGAGATACCGACGATCAAAACCTCGGATAAGTAAACTATCGTGAGACAAAGGGAAATTAGTATCGTATGTAAGTGGTTCATTCGATCGCAAAGTAATCGTAGAAATATGTGGGAGCCATATTGTAACACCCTCAGAATCGGACCTATGCAAGTTTGAGCAAAATTCGCCAAACCCGCATAGAAACGATTCAAAGGTGCCCACCAGGCACTTTCGTGCGGGTGGAAAACGAAGTAATAACATTACACAACAGTCCTCGATGGGACCCACAGAACAGATATATATATAACAGGGACTCCATGAGTCAAGAATACAGATATAATATACAAAGATCCAAATCACCTCGAAAACGATAGAGCGTCCGACTACGGACAAGATGCAAATGGGGCTAAGAGCCCAGAAGAATAACCAATGGCGTCCATAACCCTGCCCAGGCCAAGCCGGAAGGGTAACCCTGCTAACGACGTCGATCTCAAACCTGCTTAAACAAAAGGGGTGCCGACAAAGGGCAAAGGAAAAAGAGGAGCGTCAGTACTGAGGCCAGTACACGGCGAGGCTAGAATTCGGCGGTCCTCGCCTACATAGGTATGGTGGACTGAAGCGGCAGCGGCAACATGCACTAAACAACCTATAGAGACTCGATACAACTGGTGGTTATCAGAGAGGGGTGAGAATGACCTATCCGGATCCAACCTGAAGCTAACACCAAACAAACCCGTCCTGGTGTTTCCCCCTCGAGACCAAACGAGGAAGTCAACCGAGGAACTCACACCGTTGGCAGTTTTATTTATTCAGTTATCGTTGCAGCAATTACTAGTCAGGTATAGTTAATCGTCCTGATAAAGTAAGCAGTGGGCACTTTTAGTTAACCATTCCGTTATAGTTGCAACAATTACTAATCAGATACAGGTAGCATGAGATAAACCCAAAACCCAGCAGTTGTTGGTACTTTTATTCAGCCATTCCGTTGTAGTTGTTATACTTACTAGTCAGGTACAATGGTCGCGAGCGACAACCAAACAAGCAATTGTGGGCAGTATTAATTAGCCATTCCATTATAGTGAAGCTGATTACTAGTCATTATAAGTCAAATTTATAGCAGTAAACTTTAGTTATGCTTGTCTATGATCGAGAAACTGTGCTCCAAGTCGTCCATATCCGCGGACACGGCTTTCAGAAAGTTTTACCCGGCCGGGGTGCACCAATAGCAACACACACTCGATCAACCTCGGAAAAACCAAATCAAAACCCAACGAGGCCTTCACGACAAAGCAATCACAAGATTCAGAAATATTTCAGGGGGCCACCCCTTTGAGTAGATCCCGCAACGGAGTAAGCAAGCTCCGAGACGGCCTCAAGGTCTGCGTCAATGGCTATAAACGACTGGGAACCCGAAAGTGTGGCTGGGCTTGTCGATACCGCGTAAACATTCCGCTTCCAAAACAGTACAGTGTGCTCCTCGCACAATCGTAAATAAAGCAGTAAAGCATGGCATAAGTACAGGATAGTAATAAAACCTCAAACTAGTTTGTGGCCCCAAGAAATAAGACGGAATCAAGCTCTGGCTGAGGGGGGTCCCATATACCTCCCGGATGTGGATAGCGCGATAAATCAAGGAACAGGTATCAAGTACTCGGGGTCTTACGGGACACAAGTGGGCGTTCGGAAACCAAATATTATCTATCACCCACCGATGCCTCTGCTTAATCACTTTTAGTTGTTAAACAGAAATTAAAGTGACGATAAGTAAAGCTAGAATCATCTCCAACAACAACATGCGGCAATACATCAACAACTGAGGCATTTGACAACACGCAACATTACTTGAGCAAGCGACTACGACGCGCAAGTCCAACTATCTACCAAACAACAGGTAATAGGAGGTGTCCAAGGCAATATGAGGCTGCAGGGAATATCACGGGTACGGAAAAACTAGAGCATCGCAACACAGATAGCAATAGATCAACAGGAGGGAAGTAAATACTATAAAAGTAAGATAGGTAGAAAGGGGGAGATGCTCGCCTGAAAACATTGTTGAAGGGTTCATCCGAAGATCGGGGCGAAGCTCACATCAACTCAACGGCCTTATCCGCGAAGAAGCAAAACACTAGTAGTAACACCGAATGCAATATTTAATAAAACGGCAGAAGATCGGCATGATGCATGTATGATGGATGACATGGCAAGGTGCGATGCAATTAGGTCAAGATTAAGCGGAACCGGGGTCCCGACAATTGATTATATTGTTCAAGTTATTTAATTACCCCGCAAGTTAAATGTTGTTATAACAAGGCAAGATAAGATACCGGTTCGCTACACAAGTTTAGATGAGGCCAATATGAGACTAGATTTGCCCGCATATGGGCCCCATATTTAATTATTAGGTGAATCGGCATAAGGCCCCCAAACCACAGATATGCATGCGAGATGACAATTAAATATGCAACAAATTGTTATGTTATAAAAATAGGGTTCCGGGAAGGGTTCACACACTAGGGGTCTCGACGATCTTGGGGTTCCGGGGTTCGGGGTCGGTCTCAGGGTCCAGGGTTCGACGGAACGGTCTCGTCGGAAGCGTTCTCGGATGTCGGGGGTTAGGGTCTTGTCGCATCCGGGTTCTCGGCGAGCTCGGCGTCCGGGAAGAGAACTTGTCGCTCCGGGTCTCGGTGTCGGGGCGCATCGGTTCCTTCCGGGTCGGTGTCGTTCTTGTCGTCGGGAAGACCTTGTCGGGTCCCACGGGGTCGATCTTGCCGTTGCGAGGGTCTTGGCGGGTCCGCGCTTCGGATTCCGTGAGGAAGATCATGGCGTCGGTGAGGTCGATCCTGTCGGTTCCACGGTCTTAGTTGTCGGTGTCGGACTCGGATTCCGGGGTTCGGGTCTTCGGATCGGGGTAGTTCTTGTCGCATGTGCCCGCGAAGTAGATCTTGTGGTTCCGTGTCGATGACCTCGGCATCCGGGATGACGATCTTGGCGCGCCTAGGGTTCGGAGACATCGAATCCATGAGGGGTACTTGTTGCTCTGCCTTTTGTCGCTGTCGTACTTCATCCGTCCGGCCGATCTTGTCGTCGATAAATTCTAGATTTTCTTGGGGAGCGCTGCGCATCCTTCGGGCCACCACCGCACCGTTCCACCAACAGACAGCTCTTGGGCAGCCCCTCAATGCAAAAATATGCAGAGGCAAGACCACCCAGCGGCGTCGGCTCAAGGGGCATGCCGGAGGACAACCCACAGGAGACCGGGCCGGCGGGGGGGGAGAGGGTACCGCGAACGGGGCAGAGGAGGGTGGTCGGGAGAGGCACGGGCCGGCGGCGGCAGAGGCGCTTGCAGGCGGCGGCGGCTTGCCGGAGAAGTAGGAGGGCGGGGTCGCGTCGGGCAGGAGGTTGCGGGAGGGGCGCGGAGCCGGCGGTCCGAGGCGGCGGTTGGCCGGCCGGAGGCGGGGTTCCTGGCGGCGGGGCTCGAGCGGGCGCGCTGGGGCGAGCGCGGCGCCGGGAGGTCGAGCGGGCGGAGGACGCGGCCGGAGCACGCCGGGGCGGGAGAGGCTCGGGAGGCGCGGGGCCTGGAGCGGCGGAAGGGGCTCGGGATGGCGTGCTCGGGGCGGCCGTGTGCGCGGAAGACAGGGACCGGGCGACGCGGGCGAGCGGCGGCCTGGCGAGGAGCAGAGCGGGGCGAGCGCAGAGCTTCGGCCAGGCGGGGCGGAAGGGGAGGTCCGCCGGGTGGCGGCGGACCGGAGGAGGTGGGGGTCGGCGGAGCGGCGCGGCGAAGGTGGGTTGCAGGAGGCGGCGGCGGGGCCTGCAGGAGCTGAGGCGGGAGCTAGGCGGCGGGGAAGGGCGCGGCGAGCTGGAGAGGGTGGGGCGAGAACGGCGGGGCGGCGAGATTGGGGAGGTGGCCGGACTTGGGGGAGAGGGAGGAGAGCGGGAGGCTCGGTGCGAGGCGAGGGAGAAGGGAGAGGAGCGGGGCGCAGGGCGCGTGGGTGGGGCCCAGGGGACTCGGGATCGGGGAGGTGGGGCAGGGTGCGGTTGCAGGCGTGCGTGCGTTGTGTGGCCAGGAGTGTTTGACCGCGGGGGGGGCACGGGCAGGGATAGGTGCGGGGTGGGTGCGTGTGTGCTGGCTGCGCGCGTGGTGGGTTTGTGTGGGTGCAGGAGAGAGAGTGGGGGGAAAGGGAGAGAGGGATGAGCCAAGTGGCAGCTACTGGTAGGCTAGGGGGAGGGGAGAGGCTGATGTGGCGCTCCAGGATTGGAGGGGGTGAGGTGGCCAGGGGGTGTGGGTAGTTTTCTGGGTAGCTGTAGGAATAAGGGGTGGGGCTGGTTGGACCGATTAGTTTTCTGGGGGTGGTCGTTCGGGTCGGTCTGGCCCGTTCGACTGCCCCCACTAAAATAATATAATTTTTATTTGTTTTAAACGGGCCGTATGCAATCCGATAGCGGCCAAAACAAAATAATCCGGAGCCCCGGGTTTGATATTTGATTGAAGTTGGGGCGTTTTAGAAAACAAAAACGGGCGTTGCGAAAATAGTTTTAGCAAACAATGCATGATGATGACGATGCAATGCACAATTCAACGCGATTTTCTAGTAGTGGTTTTGCGGGATGCCACAATTCGACACCACTAACAATGGATCTCGCCCTCGAGATCCGCCTCATGGTACCGGAAGGAGGGTCGGCGTCTGATCCTTCGCGCTTCGTGTAGATCCTCGCGACACCACTAACAAGAGTTCGTTGTCCGTGATCGTCGAGAGAGCACTCCGGAACAAAAGGTCGAAGGTAGAGGTATCCACAATAAAGCCACCCCTAACTTCCGTGGACGGAGTAAAGCTGCTGGATCCACTGATTCGGTGTACAAGAGCGAATGATAAGGGTAGTGGTATGGTAGCTACTCCATCCCGCACTCAAACCATTACTCTGCACACGGATAGGCGGATTATGCAACCAACTCTCGGAATCAGACTGAAGATCACGTCAAGCGAGGTTCGGAACAACGGAGGGATGCAGACTCTGCATTGGATCTGGCGTAGATGATGTCGTCGCGTCGGAAAACGCCGGAAGGCACAAACAAGGAACAAAGAATGGTACCACAGCAGACGGATTCCTCGGATAGCATGAAGACCAGATGTAGCAACACCGTTACCAAGGGAGGAAGCGAAACCCTAAAGGTGCGACGGAACCCAACCACGAGAATTCCTGGACTCGAAGAAAAGAGACGAGAGCGGATTCAAAACACGTAGAGGTAAGAGGAGAACAGCAGAGGGGTAAGGAGTAAAATCAGACCTAATCAGAACTATCCAACCGATTTTGCAAAATAGTTTTGACACTCTACTGCGGCCGTTAGCTAGGTTATCCTACAGGCTGGACTTGTGGGGTATCGCAACTGCTGAGCTCTGATACCACTCTGTAACACCCTCAGAATCGGACCTATGCAAGTTTGAGCAAAATTCGCCAAACCCGCATAGAAACGATTCAAAGGTGCCCACCAGGCACTTTCGTGCGGGTGGAAAACGAAGTAATAACATTACACAACAGTCCTCGATGGGACCCACAGAACAGATATATATATAACAGGGACTCCATGAGTCAAGAATACAGATATAATATACAAAGATCCAAATCACCTCGAAAACGATAGAGCGTCCGACTACGGACAAGATGCAAATGGGGCTAAGAGCCCAGAAGAATAACCAATGGCGTCCATAACCCTGCCCAGGCCAAGCCGGAAGGGTAACCCTGCTAACGACGTCGATCTCAAACCTGCTTAAACAAAAGGGGTGCCGACAAAGGGCAAAGGAAAAAGAGGAGCGTCAGTACTGAGGCCAGTACACGGCGAGGCTAGAATTCGGCGGTCCTCGCCTACATAGGTATGGTGGACTGAAGCGGCAGCGGCAACATGCACTAAACAACCTATAGAGACTCGATACAACTGGTGGTTATCAGAGAGGGGTGAGAATGACCTATCCGGATCCAACCTGAAGCTAACACCAAACAAACCCGTCCTGGTGTTTCCCCCTCGAGACCAAACGAGGAAGTCAACCGAGGAACTCACACCGTTGGCAGTTTTATTTATTCAGTTATCGTTGCAGCAATTACTAGTCAGGTATAGTTAATCGTCCTGATAAAGTAAGCAGTGGGCACTTTTAGTTAACCATTCCGTTATAGTTGCAACAATTACTAATCAGATACAGGTAGCATGAGATAAACCCAAAACCCAGCAGTTGTTGGTACTTTTATTCAGCCATTCCGTTGTAGTTGTTATACTTACTAGTCAGGTACAATGGTCGCGAGCGACAACCAAACAAGCAATTGTGGGCAGTATTAATTAGCCATTCCATTATAGTGAAGCTGATTACTAGTCATTATAAGTCAAATTTATAGCAGTAAACTTTAGTTATGCTTGTCTATGATCGAGAAACTGTGCTCCAAGTCGTCCATATCCGCGGACACGGCTTTCAGAAAGTTTTACCCGGCCGGGGTGCACCAATAGCAACACACACTCGATCAACCTCGGAAAAACCAAATCAAAACCCAACGAGGCCTTCACGACAAAGCAATCACAAGATTCAGAAATATTTCAGGGGGCCACCCCTTTGAGTAGATCCCGCAACGGAGTAAGCAAGCTCCGAGACGGCCTCAAGGTCTGCGTCAATGGCTGTAAACGACTGGGAACCCGAAAGTGTGGCTGGGCTTGTCGATACCGCGTAAACATTCCGCTTCCAAAACAGTACAGTGTGCTCCTCGCACAATCGTAAATAAAGCAGTAAAGCATGGCATAAGTACAGGATAGTAATAAAACCTCAAACTAGTTTGTGGCCCCAAGAAATAAGACGGAATCAAGCTCTGGCTGAGGGGGGTCCCATATACCTCCCGGATGTGGATAGCGCGATAAATCAAGGAACAGGTATCAAGTACTCGGGGTCTTACGGGACACAAGTGGGCGTTCGGAAACCAAATATTATCTATCACCCACCGATGCCTCTGCTTAATCACTTTTAGTTGTTAAACAGAAATTAAAGTGACGATAAGTAAAGCTAGAATCATCTCCAACAACAACATGCGGCAATACATCAACAACTGAGGCATTTGACAACACGCAACATTACTTGAGCAAGCGACTACGACGCGCAAGTCCAACTATCTACCAAACAACAGGTAATAGGAGGTGTCCAAGGCAATATGAGGCTGCAGGGAATATCACGGGTACGGAAAAACTAGAGCATCGCAACACAGATAGCAATAGATCAACAGGAGGGAAGTAAATACTATAAAAGTAAGATAGGTAGAAAGGGGGAGATGCTCGCCTGAAAACATTGTTGAAGGGTTCATCCGAAGATCGGGGCGAAGCTCACATCAACTCAACGGCCTTATCCGCGAAGAAGCAAAACACTAGAAGTAACACCGGATGCAATATTTAATAAAACGGCAGAAGATCGGCATGATGCATGTATGATGGATGACATGGCAAGGTGCGATGCAATTAGGTCAAGATTAAGCGGAACCGGGGTCCCGACAATTGATTATATTGTTCAAGTTATTTAATTACCCCGCAAGTTAAATGTTGTTATAACAAGGCAAGATAAGATACCGGTTCGCTACACAAGTTTAGATGAGGCCAATATGAGACTAGATTTGCCCGCATATGGGCCCCATATTTAATTATTAGGTGAATCGGCATAAGGCCCCCAAACCACAGATATGCATGCGAGATGACAATTAAATATGCAACAAATTGTTATGTTATAAAAATAGGGTTCCGGGAAGGGTTCACACACTAGGGGTCTCGACGATCTTGGGGTTCCGGGGTTCGGGGTCGGTCTCAGGGTCCAGGGTTCGACGGAACGGTCTCGTCGGAAGCGTTCTCGGATGTCGGGGGTTAGGGTCTTGTCGCATCCGGGTTCTCGGCGAGCTCGGCGTCCGGGAAGAGAACTTGTCGCTCCGGGTCTCGGTGTCGGGGCGCATCGGTTCCTTCCGGGTCGGTGTCGTTCTTGTCGTCGGGAAGACCTTGTCGGGTCCCACGGGGTCGATCTTGCCGTTGCGAGGGTCTTGGCGGGTCCGCGCTTCGGATTCCGTGAGGAAGATCATGGCGTCGGTGAGGTCGATCCTGTCGGTTCCACGGTCTTAGTTGTCGGTGTCGGACTCGGATTCCGGGGTTCGGGTCTTCGGATCGGGGTAGTTCTTGTCGCATGTGCCCGCGAAGTAGATCTTGTGGTTCCGTGTCGATGACCTCGGCATCCGGGATGACGATCTTGGCGCGCCTAGGGTTCGGAGACATCGAATCCATGAGGGGTACTTGTTGCTCTGCCTTTTGTCGCTGTCGTACTTCATCCGTCCGGCCGATCTTGTCGTCGATAAATTCTAGATTTTCTTGGGGAGCGCTGCGCATCCTTCGGGCCACCACCGCACCGTTCCACCAACAGACAGCTCTTGGGCAGCCCCTCAATGCAAAAATATGCAGAGGCAAGACCACCCAGCGGCGTCGGCTCAAGGGGCACGCCGGAGGACAACCCACAGGAGACCGGGCCGGCGGGGGGGAGAGGGTACCGCGAACGGGGCAGAGGAGGGTGGTCGGGAGAGGCACGGGCCGGCGGCGGCGGCTTGCCGGAGAAGTAGGAGGGCGGGGTCGCGTCGGGCAGGAGGTTGCGGGGGGGGGGGGCGCGGAGCCGGCGGTCCGAGGCGGCGGTTGGCCGGCCGGAGGCGGGGTTCCTGGCGGCGGGGCTCGAGCGGGCGCGCTGGGGCGAGCGCGGCGCCGGGAGGTCGAGCGGGCGGAGGACGCGGCCGGAGCACGCCGGGGCGGGAGAGGCTCGGGAGGCGCGGGGCCTGGAGCGGCGGAAGGGGCTCGGGATGGCGTGCTCGGGGCGGCCGTGTGCGCGGAAGACAGGGACCGGGCGACGCGGGCGAGCGGCGGCCTGGCGAGGAGCAGAGCGGGGCGAGCGCAGAGCTTCGGCCAGGCGGGGCGGAAGGGGAGGTCCGCCGGGTGGCGGCGGACCGGAGGAGGTGGGGGTCGGCGGAGCGGCGCGGCGAAGGTGGGCTGCAGGAGGCGGCGGCGGGGCCTGCAGGAGCTGAGGCGGGAGCTAGGCGGCGGGGAAGGGCGCGGCGAGCTGGAGAGGGTGGGGCGAGAACGGCGGGGCGGCGAGATTGGGGAGGTGGCCGGACTTGGGGGAGAGGGAGGAGAGCGGGGAGGCTCGGTGCGAGGCGAGGGAGAAGGGAGAGGAGCGGGGCGCAGGGCGCGTGGGTGGGGCCCAGGGGACTCGGGATCGGGGAGGTGGGGCAGGGTGCGGTTGCAGGCGTGCGTGCGTTGTGTGGCCAGGAGTGTTTGACCGCGGGGGGGGGGCACGGGCAGGGATAGGTGCGGGGTGGGTGTGTGTGTGCTGGCTGCGCGCGTGGTGGGTTTGTGTGGGTGCAGGAGAGAGAGTGGGGGGAAAGGGAGAGAGGGATGAGCCAAGTGGCAGCTACTGGTAGGCTAGGGGGAGGGGAGAGGCTGATGTGGCGCTCCAGGATTGGAGGGGGTGAGGTGGCCAGGGGGTGTGGGTAGTTTTCTGGGTAGCTGTAGGAATAAGGGGTGGGGCTGGTTGGACCGATTAGTTTTCTGGGGGTGGTCGTTCGGGTCGGTCTGGCCCGTTCGACTGCCCCCACTAAAATAATATAATTTTTATTTGTTTTAAACGGGCCGTATGCAATCCGATAGCGGCCAAAACAAAATAATCCGGAGCCCCGGGTTTGATATTTGATTGAAGTTGGGGCGTTTTAGAAAACAAAAACGGGCGTTGCGAAAATAGTTTTAGCAAACAATGCATGATGATGACGATGCAATGCACAATTCAACGCGATTTTCTAGTAGTGGTTTTGCGGGATGCCACACATATGAATTTTCAGATTCCTCTATTGGTTATTGTTCGGAGAAGTGTCTCGATCATGCCCGCATAATTCACGAACCGTAGGGAGACACACTTAAGGATTCGATGTTGTTGAGTAGTTATGGAATGATGAGTAAGAGACCGAATGTTGTTCGGAGTCTCGGATGGGATCCGGGATATCACGAGGAGATCCGGAATGGTCCGGAGAATAAGATTCATATAAGGAAAGTCCTGTTTTGGAGTTGGGGAATGATTCCGATGTTTTCATCGGGAATGTTCTAGAAGGTTCCGGAAGGTCCGGCACTCCGGAGGGAAAGGGTACATGAATGTGTCATGACAATGTGGAATGTTTGCATCATGTACTAAGTATCATGGCTGGGAAAAATAAAGGGATAAATCAAATCCTAGTTTGAAAAGTCAAACGCCAATTTGAAAAGTCAAACGACAGTTTTGCTTGGTGGAGGGAGAGTAGGAAACCTACTTGGGGAGGAGTTCCTCTCCCTCCACCCGCCGGCCAAGGAGGCCGACTTGGGGGAGGACTCCCTCCCCTTGGCCGGCGCCCTCCCACCTATAAAAGGAGGGGCAGGGGTGCCCCTCTAGACCTACACCTATCTCCACCAAAACCCTAACCCTAGCCGCCGGCCACCAAGTCGCCGTCGCCACCCTAGGGTTTGCCCTAGCCGCCAAGTTGGGGCCCTCCCCAAGCCCTAGCCGCCAGCCTAGCTCTCTCCCCTTAGTGCTTCTAAACCCTAGATCGCCAAGGCCTCTCTCATAGTCCACCATACTCGCTCCGGCTTAAGGCGAAGCCCTGCGAGATCTCCCCTCTACTTCCGGTACCACGCCGTCGTGCTGCCGGAATCGCGAGGAGAGAGCTATAACCTCCGCTACCTGCTGGAACAAGGGAGAGGAAGGTCTTCATCGAGTACCGAACGTGTGACCGACTGTGGAAGCGCTGCCGGAACGCAGCGCCGGAAGGATCGTCTACACGATCTTGAGATCGGCAAGAGTACGACTACATCACCCACGAGAATCTGCTCTCGTTAAGCACTTTGGAATCTTCGAGGGTGAGTTCTTCTATCGACTCGTTGCTACAATCTAGTAGATAGATCTTGGCTTGTTTGTTTGTATACGGTAGAATTTTTTTGTTTTCCATGCTACGAACCCCTACAGATCCAACCGGTGTCGCAGAAATAGACGGAGGTTGTTGCCCATGCGCCTCCCCGCGCAAGTGAGCCGGACCACAAAGGTGCCCGGTGACTACACCACACCCACACATCACACAACGCTAGGGGCGAAGAAATCTGATGGTATGCTAACACTGTATTCATGGGCTTTTTCATACAAGGGGCAATGGCTAACTGGATCTATTTAGAGAATATGAGTAACTGAAGACCTTCAGAGCAATAACAAGGTCGCCGCTACCTATTTTCTATTTCATCGGTCCTCTGCTTGCTGCTTTTCAGAATAGGGCCGCATTCGTCTAACAATAATCCCAATAGCAAACACAGCGGTGACACTGAAGATTATTCCAGTTCTAACCAAACTCCTGCTCCTCGAGGGAGGCTTTGTGGCCACTTGTTTCAGCTCCTCCTATCCCCACATACCCTGCAAACAAGAGTCTGAGACCAGACCTATCCCTGCATCAACTGCTCGCACGCGACGAAGTTCTAAAACTAAACAACAAATTAAAATTATAATCAATGACAGAATCTAGTCATCTCGGAAGAGGGAGAGATGAAGACCATGCTGCCCTGCCTGATGTTACGAGTACGGCGAGACCCCATAAAAATCAAGTTTATTGAGCAAATCCCATAAAAAATAATTTATTGAGCAAATTATCTAACAATACCAAATGTATATCACATGAAAATATATATCATGATGAACATAATGGCGCTGATGGTTCTTTAGAAGTTGATATTTTCTCTACGCACTTGATCAAACCTTACATAGTTTAACTTTGAAAAAAATTATATACTGTACATTTTGGAGTACTCTGGTTGACCTCTCATTGAGCAGATAGGTCCAAGAAAAGTCAATTCATAGTATGTTCGTATTTTATCCAGCCCTATCGCGTGTGGACCGTCTGGTGCCACACACTGCTAGCGGGGCCCAGACGTCGGCGTCTCCCCGCCCGCGTCTCATCTCCAACCCCCCACGACCCATCTCTCCATGCTCCTCCGCCTCCTCTCTTCCGCCTCTCGCGCCACCATCGCAGCAAAACCTCACCCGCCCCAAACCCTAGCCGCTGCTGCCACCTCAACCACCCGGCGTCTCGCGGACATGGCGGGGAACCGGGAGGCGTTCCGCGTGGCGGTGGCCAACACGCTGGAGCGGCGCCTCTTCTACGTGCCGTCCTTCAAGATCTACGGCGGCGTCGCCGGGCTTTACGACTACGGGCCACCAGGGTGCGCCGTCAAGGCCAACGTCCTCGCCTTCTGGCGACAGGTAACCTCTCTCCTACTGTTTCGCGAGCTTGTAGAGTCGTAGGTTGGGGCGAGTCGCCGAGCGAAAGGCCGCCGCATATTCGCCTCTTTTTGTTCTGAATTGTGGCGTAGTAGTAGGCTGCAAGGGGAGCTACTGGCTACTTAAATTTGTCCTTACTTGCAAGTAGTGAGCTGAAGTGAGGCTAGTGTAGCTAAGTGACGTGCCGTGTTGGTTTTGTATTTGTGTTACTTGTGGCGTTGGTGTAGCATGTGCTGGGTTCTGAAATTGGCCATCTACTGGGTACTCCCGAGCTAAATTTCTTCCTTTTGTATCTGGGTGTCCCAAATACAGGCTGCTGCCGCATTCATAAAGTTCAAGTTTACAAGTTAAGGGAACCAGACCAATTTCCCCCTAATAATCTACAAAGTGATGAAACTAGACAAGCCTGAATCCATCAATTCAGAATAAGCTATAGCTAGCAGAAGCCTTTTTTTGGTCCTCTGTCCGTGCTCGCCAGCGTATCTAGCTAGTATTATATTACATACATGTCCGTCCGTGTGAGCAAGTCAGTGTAGTGATCCACATGGATTCAGCTAACCGCAGCCCCATTGGTTTATGTGGCGGTGCTAGTCCGACAGGCCAGCGCGGCCTCATCCAGGACATCGCCCCCAGCGCGGGGCTGATCAAGGCGCATGAGTTGGCCAACTGGGTCGGTCTCCGACAGTGAGCGTCAGGCGGACACTACTTCTGATTCCTGTAGGTCGCTGTAGACACTAACATGGTCTCCAAGGTGACACTTTGGTCATGAGCAATTGCAGACCTTGAACGGAATCGCAGGAGAGACCAAATTACTGGATCACATGCAAAATATAGTAGTGGCTAATCATACAACTACAACAAATTTCAATCTGCTACATTTCAAGAAACAGGAATCGAGCTTGTCCGCATTGTCTTACAACTAACATGTTTTGCATCAATTTATATGTAATAGTTACTCTAAGACAAAAACTATACCAAAATGTAACATAACGATAGAGTTAGTCATCATAGAACACTTGAATTGAGTTATTTTATCTTTTGTGTGAAATCTTTTAAATTTGCTAAACTAGTTACCCAAGTTGTACGATACCTTGTTGCTTTCATAACGAAAGTAGGTCTCCCCTCTAAACTTTTTTTTTTGAGAAAACGCAATAGACTATTGTGTTTCATTTCATTGCAAATGTTGAATTAATCACCAACTATTTTAGAATATAAAAACTTAACCACTGACTTGTTAATTCGCTTCACATTCACCTCTCTTCATTATGTAAAATTATTTAGTGGTATAAATAGCAGTGGGCAAATAAGAAGTTTTCATTTTTCTGGGGGTGCCATGGCCCAGGTTGGCCCCTGAGAAGGTCCGCCAGTGGTCATCAGTTTATATGAAAATATATATTGTGTGAAATAAACCTAAGTGTAGATTATCTAGCATTGAACTCCCAAAACATCTTATATTTAGGAACAGAGGGTGTATCAAGTTAATGATGTAGATATATTTCTATTATTTATGCTGATGGTGAGACCAAAAACTGTTTGACTATCACAGGTTCTAAAACGACGTAAATTCTGACTCAGAGGGAGTAGAAAATTAGGAAGCAGTTGCTATTACTTCTTTACGTTATATACCAGGCTGCAAATGTGGCTTATTGGCGCTCTTGGTTTCGATGCATAAGAGTAGGAAGTTTAGTGCATCTTTTATATACCTTCCTGTGTGTAAATTTCAAACTGGCCCAATCGCACTTATTAGGTAGAGTGAATGATGTTTTCTTCTTTCAACTCAAATCTCTCACCTAATATTTCTTGATTTTTTATGCTTATCTTTCATGTTGAGTACTGCACTAAAGCAAATTATTTCTCATGTTGAGGTACTACACTAAGGCATGCATGTGCCGCTACTTTAGTGTGCCCATTTTATTGTACATGATTATAGGCTGATCAATTAATAGCTTACCCTTGCTTTTAATCTCTGGAGTTGGCTTGTTTTTTTATGCCTCTTTCATTATGTGATTGATAGTTGGTTGCTGATTAGCCTATACCGTGCTTCATTTTTTTTTTGTATTAATCCGGGTTTATATTTGGTACTACATGTCTCATTAGTTAACCCCCAATTCATTCTACTTCAGTCCCGTAGGGCTTAAATAGCTCCAACACGCCCTTTTGGGTTTGGTATTCATCCATATTTCATCCTTGTGTCCCTCTTTTTCCTCTGCTCACTTCCCTTGCAGTATCTCTACTGCTGTCTGGGCGCCTAGTGACTTCTGGAATACCGATTAACTTGATGAGGATGAATGCACTCCTATGTTCATTTTGTTAAGCTATGCAAAAATAACCTATTTCAGTGAAAAATAAACAGAAACCTCTGTTGCAATGTTAGTGTTGAAAGTCATGGTTAAGTTTTATTCAGACGTGCATGTGAAATGTTGCCCCTATCATCAAGGATGATAACAGGAGAATCGAGAAACATTAGATTCTATCATTCTACTAATCTTTAGCCTAATATTTATTCTATTACCTTATGTAAATTCTGAGGACATTGTCTTTCTAGATAGATAATCAACTTACCATCTGCTTGTGTTTTCCTCAGCATTTTGTGTTGGAGGAAGGGATGCTTGAGGTGGACTGTCCATGTGTGACACCAGAAGTTGTCTTGAAGGCCTCTGGTCACGTGGAGAAGTTTACAGACTTAATGGTTAAAGATGAAAAGACAGGCAGCTGCTATCGTGCCGATCACTTACTCAAGGACTTCTGTAAGGATAAGCTTGAGAGAGACACCACTTTGTCACCAGAGAAAATAGGAGAACTAAACCATATTCTAGCTGTCTTGGATGATCTTTCGGCAGAACAATTAGGTGCTAAGATCAAGGAGTATGGGATTGTTGCTCCTGATACAAAGAATCTATTGTCAGATCCGTACCCCTTTAATCTCATGTTTCAGACGTCTATTGGACCATCAGGCTTGAGTGCAGGGTGAGGTCAAGAACAGCTCAGTATGTTTATTTCCTTTGCTCTATCTAGTTTAAGCTCATGTGTTACATCTGCTTTGTAGGTATATGAGGCCAGAGACAGCACAGGGTATCTTTGTCAACTTCAAAGACTTGTATTACTACAATGGCAACAAGCTACCCTTTGCTGCAGCCCAAATTGGCCAGGCCTTCCGTAATGAGGCATGAATTTGCTAACCACTTAACCTTGTGTTCATCTATTTATTCTCAATTTGATGGGGTTTAAATCTTCTGTTCATCAACTTTCTTGCAAGGGTTTGTCATTTTATTTATAACTTGTTTTCTAGGGTTTGCATCCTGTACTTATTAACATATTTTCCATCTACCATGTCGTAAAACATATGAAGACTCATGTTGATTGTATCATTTATTTATGTTCATCTTTGGTACAGAAAATAGGCTGAAATCTCCAGCTTATTGTTAGGTATAGTATATTTGGATTCAGCATACAAAGAGCCCTTCTGTTTTTGCCACTGATTTAAGCTCTCTTCTCCTTTCTACCATTAGCAAAATGCACTTCTCTCTTTTGCAGTTTTGCCATCGTTCCTTCAGCAACCTGTTCTCTTTTGCCATCCCTGTCTGGGACTATGTTTTGTCTTCAATTTTTGCCCGAAAAACCTTATGTTCCTTGGGCACTGACACTTCGGCATTGCACTTGATGTCATCACTTTGCGTCTCAGAGGGACATAATAATCTTTTTTGGCTAAAACAAGACAGTCAAAGCTAGTTAACCAGATGGGAACGGCAAAAGAGAGAGTTGCATTTTAACATCGATTGCATGAATTATATGTAAGAAATTTAGAGGGTAGGCCGACTAGCTCCAAACCCTAAATTTCTTACATTATATACCTCAAACCAGTGGTAAAAATAATTTGAAGAATTTTCTTATCTGGTTACCGTTGACATGAACTGGAGTAGTGTTGCTGGAAACCAGTGCAATTACTACTAATAACTGTGGAGTATTGCTTAAGCTCTGGTCTGAGACAAACTTGTTTCACTAGATATCTCCTCGTCAAGGCCTTCTGAGAGTCCGTGAATTTACACTAGCGGAGATTGAGCACTTTGTGGACCCTGAGGACAAATCGCACCCAAAGTTTAGTGATGTTTCTGATCTAGAGTTCCTGATGTTTCCGAGAGAGCAGCAACTGACAGGAAGATCAGCCACAAAACTTAAGCTCGGCGGAGCCGTATCTGAGGTACTACATATGTATACTTCTAGCAATATCTGATTTCAACTCTTGCTTTTGCTGTTCTTAGCACCAAACATTTAATTAGTAGTTGTGACATCTGTTTCTAAGCAACACTTGCTGCAACCTGCAGGGAACTGTGAACAATGAGACCCTTGGCTATTTTATTGGAAGGGTCTATCTCTTCTTGACGCAGCTTGGGATTGACAAAGACCGTCTACGGTTCCGTCAACATTTGCCAAACGAAATGGCTCACTATGCTGCTGATTGTTGGGATGCAGAGATTGAATGTTCTTATGGGTGGATCGAGTGTGTTGGAATTGCTGATAGATCTGCATATGACTTGCGTGCCCACTCGGTATGTATCACCTTTCGATGCTTACTCCCACCTGGAATTGCTAGTTGATTTTCAATAATATACAACTGTAAAATCTATCTGTAGTATCAAACTTGAGAGCAGAGCATTTCTATGGAAAACCTGTCTGCCACTTTATTGTGGTTAATGTGTTCATGAACAATTGGATTTATTTTGGCAAACATATGTTAGCTCAAAGTCTACGCATTTGAGTTTCTGAAAAGTATTCATCAATTTCATTAATGTTCCAATTTATCTGCAATATTAATTTGCTCAACAGTTCTGGACCTTACAAAATTTGTGGTGTGGTGCTTATGTATTCCTGTGTAAAGTGTCTTCTGCACATATCTATCAGAATAGAACTACTAATCTGATGCTGCTGCCAATATTGAGCAGGATAAAAGTGGTGTTCCACTCGAAGCACATGAAAAGTTTGCAGAACCCAGAGAAGTAGAGGTGAGGCTTACTTTTGGTACAAGTTTCTCATTGTACACTGAATTTTTGAATTATTACTACTGAACTCTTGCAGCTGTGATGCTCTGATCAGTTTCTTGAATTATGCCCTTTGCTAATAACAAGGTTCTTCTTGGCATATTCAGAAATTAGTTATAACCCCATCAAAGAAGGAGCTTGGTCTTGCGTTCAAAGGGAACCAAAAGATGGTCCTCGAAGCATTGGAAGTAAGTTTCATCTCCACATTTACTTGTTACATCTTGTTCCTGCTGTGTTTATCGACACTTACTTTATCCGCTGGTAGGCCATGGGTGAGACTGAAGCTTTGGATATGAAATCAACTTTGGAGTCTAAAGGGGAGGTTGAGTTTAAGGTGTGTACCCTTGGGAAGGATGTTACCGTAAAGAAAAATATGGTCTCAATTAACATCGAGAAGAAAAAGGAACACCAAAGGAAATTTACTCCTTCTGTCATAGAGCCATCATTTGGCATTGGGAGAATTATTTACTGCTTGTTCGAACATTGCTTTTATCAAAGGACTGGCAAGACGGAGGATGAGCAGTTGAATGTGTTTGGTTTTCCCCCTCTTGTTGCTCCAATTAAGTGTACCGTATTTCCACTGGTCAAGATTGAGAAATTTGATGTTGTTGCCAAGAAAATTTCAAAAGCATTGACAACAGCTGGGATTTCTCACATTATTGACATCACAGGTACACTACTGAACTTATGAAGAACCATTGTGTTTTCTATTCTAACCATATGAAGCGTTGCAATTTGTGTAGCATGACTCTGATTGTAATTTACACCTGTTTTTTTGTGTTTGATCTTTGTGTCACCGTACTAATATTTCAGAGATTAGATAGATGATAAATGGTGATGTTTTGTCGATTGACTTTTAAGTTGTTGGTACTTGCTGTCTCATCTATACCAATATAAAAAACCATGAGGTAGGTCTGATCCAATCAATCTAGACATTAAAGAAATTATCCAATGGATTAGAAATAAGTTCGAACCTTGCACCCCACGTTCACTCACACACTAATTGCCCTCTTAAATGCACAATCACTTTCTCAAGATTCACCAACTATTGTGTTTTTCATCATATTCTTTCCATTTATAGCCTACTATTACACATAGTGCTCTCTTTGGCCTCTTCTCTCGGTTGTAGATGTCACTATGTCAGTATAAACCTCCTTTGAGTTGCAGATTTCTGTACACATTGTCGGGATGCCATGATGGTCTACTAAGAATTCATGCAAAATTGTCGGGGTGGGAAACACATCTTGTACATTTTACGAGTAATTTATGCCTTGGGTACTGTTGCAGGCAACTCAATTGGTAAGCGGTACGCAAGGACAGACGAAATTGGTGTCCCTTTGGCGATCACGGTCGACTCAACTACAAGTGTGACTGTCCGTGACCGGGACAGCAAGGATCAAATCCGCGTGGAGGTCGATGAGGTGGCCTCGGTTGTGAAGGAAGTGACTGATGGTCAGAGCACCTGGGCAGATATCATGTGGAGGTACCCAGCACATACTGCCTCGGCTGCTGATGAGGAAGAAGCTTCAGAAACCTGAAGAGTACAGTAAAAAAGCCTCCGTGGACTGATGGTTGTATTCTGAATCCGATGCATGTCGTGTTAACAAAAATGCTAATAGAGCGTTGTCCTGTAATCCTCCAGCTCGCCTATGATTTTTGTCTTTTTATGTTAATATTTACAGTTTCCGCATGTACATTCGTGTGATTAAAAGTAATGGGCGAAACATATGTTTTCTTTGGTCATATTGATATTTCTTCAGATTTGTCATGTTTTATGTTGATTCCAGAGTAGAGCATTTTATGACTTGTCTGGTAATGTATGAGCAACGTTGTCAATCTAAAATCACTTCGGTTTCGTTTGTAGGATTGAATTAGTAACAACATACATTTTGGAATACGAAGTTTACAACATCATCAAAACCTTTTTCCCAAGCAAATTGGGGTAGGCTAGATATGAAACCCAACAGAAACACAAGTTGGGGCAAGCAAGCTGGATTTACTAAGTATGAAGATCTAAAATTACTTTTGTTTTTCTTGGTTCCTAAGTGAGTTTTAAACAATTGCAAGTTTTTGACCACTGTCTTTACAATTTTACCCAATATGAACCTTTGGAGCTATGCTAAAGTTAAAAGGACAGTGTCCTTTTTCGCGATTTGCTCACACATAGACAAATGAAATGTCTCGTATACGTTGTAATCACTTGGTACAAGGGTCCACCTGGGGAAAGAAAAAGAAGAAACTGCCGACTCGAACGAAACCAAACAAGGAAAGGGAGCTAAACCTTGCTACTCCCAATTTTTCGACGCATTTCAACACCATAGTTCTACAGTTTCCACTTTCCAGCCACATTTGATAATTAAAAACATTGAGTAAAAGAAGAAAAATATAAATTTCCATTTTGTACGTAATAATATCACTTTCCGGCTCGAAAAAATTGTTTTTATGTAGCGGGTTTCACCAAGAGAGTACTTTACTACAATGGTGTTGTGCCCAGGCGCAATTTTGTGGTGTTTATATATAAGAAAAAAATAAAAAATAAAAGTGAAAAATTTCCAAACTTTAAGCATGCCTTATAAGTATAATTGAATCACATAACTTTAGGGTAATTTTAATGAGATTTGAGGGGAACCGAATCATAATTAAGAATCTTAAGTTAATATCAAAATTGGAACAAAATCACGCACGATCCTTTCATGTTTTCTTTGTTCCCTATTTTTCGCTACCATGATAACATTTTCAGATTGTATCTCCCATAGTCCCATTGCAAACACACGGACAAAATTTTAGTCATACTTAAAGATCGGAATTGGAACGTTTCCTTCTCAAAAATATTTTTTTTTTCGAATGGTTCCAGAATCCAGACCCCGACGAGCTTAGACTGGGCCCGGAAGGTATAAAGGCCCAGTAAGTCCTACTGAGCCGGAGAAGCCAATCCCCCAGCAGCCCATCGCCCCTCAATACTTGCTCCGCCTCTCGTTCCTTTTCTTCTCCTCTCTCTCCAGCTTCTTCCGTCCGTGTGGCGACCGAGCGAACCCTAACCGACTACCACCCCCAAATCTCCGGAGGTAGACGACGAAGGGCACGAGATGCTGAGGGTTGCAGGGAAGAGGCTCTCGTCTTCCCTCTCCTGGCGCCCCGCCGCGGCCGCCGGATCCAGGGGACCACTCGCCGGCGCCAGCGGCCCCGGGAGAGACGACGACGACAACTCGGCCCGCCAGCCGCGATTCGCCATCGGGTCCCCCTTCTTCGCCGCCGCGAGAGGTATGCGCGATCACGCGCTCCCCGTCCCTCGCCTCCTCTTCCTTCTCTCGCTGATCTGATTCGCATCCGTAGATTTCGCTTGGGGTCGGGTGTTTATGGAAACATCGCCTGATCCGCGAGGCGAAATTGATCCCCTCTTTGGTTTGTCCTGTACGACGCTACAATTTACTGTTGACGACTGCTTGATATGACGTCGTACTGATCATTCCGGTGTGGATCGGATCTGTGGTCTGTGGATGGCTAGTTTCTTAGAAAGTTTGGCGATTACATACGTGTATGCATTGACTTGCTTGATAATTGAGCCACTTGTGCTTGCAAACACCTTCAAATTTGATGCAAATGGATTTCTAACAATGCAAATCCTGTGTGGAAACATAAAGTGCAGTAGCTGGCCTAGAGCGATTGACACGTCAATGTTCTGGTAAACTATAATTTAGTTGAGATTTGTTCTACTGGGCCTGGCTACCTGCTGATAAAGATGTGGACACCACAGTCATAAAACTGCAAACTTTTGATTGCTTGTAATCCAGTCTGGGTAGCATATTGTCATTGCTACTAGGAATACCATTGCACAAAACTAAAGGATTGTTCAAATAGCAGTAGTTGGTACTCCCTCCGTCCCAAATTAATGGACTCAGCTTTGCCTTTATATGCATGTATCTACACACTAAAAGGTATGTGTGTATCTAGACAAAGTTGAGTCAGTTAATTAAGAACGGAGGAAGTACTTACTATGAGTACCACAGGAGAAGATCCTGTTAATATTCAACATTGTTTAGTGTGTGCCATGAAATTCTTGCTATGGTGATCTTGTTCCTATTAGTTTCAACTTCTGCAAGCTGTTTTGCCTTTTGTTGGTGCTAGAGGATGAATACAGAAGTTTCCAATACCCCATGATCATACTGTTTCTGTTGTTTATTGATGCCTAAATATGGTGCTCTGCAATATTTCATTATTATTCATAGTATATTTAATTCTGATGCAGGATTTTCTTCCGCTGAAACACTTGTTCCACGGAACCAAGATGCTGGGCTGGCTGAACTCCCAGCAACTGTGGCTGCACTGAAGAACCCCAACTCAAAAGTGCTCTATGACCAGTACAACCATGAAAGATATCCTCCTGGAGATCCCAGCAAGCGTGCCTTTGCCTACTTTGTTCTGAGTGGTGGGAGATTCGTATATGCATCACTGCTGCGTCTCCTCGTCCTGAAATTTGTCCTGAGCATGTCAGCAAGTAAGGATGTGCTCGCGCTTGCTTCCCTTGAGGTGGACCTAACCAGCATCGAGCCCGGCTCCACAGTGACTGTCAAGTGGCGTGGAAAGCCAGTCTTCATCAGGCGCAGGACAGATGATGACATCAAGCTGGCCAACAGTGTGGACGTTGCATCCCTGCGTGACCCGCAGCAAGATGCTGAGCGCGTGAAGAACCCAGAGTGGCTGGTGGTTATCGGCGTCTGCACTCACCTTGGTTGCATCCCCCTCCCCAACTCTGGAGACTATGGTGGCTGGTTCTGTCCGTGCCACGGTTCCCACTACGACATCTCTGGCAGAATCCGCAAGGGCCCTGCCCCGTACAACCTGGAGGTACCCACCTACAGTTTCCTGGAAGACAACAAGATGCTGATAGGCTAAGAGGCCAAGACTTGGTACCTCCACAGCCACAGGGGTGAATCCCTGTCTGGCTGCTATTTTGTTTTCGATGTGGCTAGGACTTTTTGTTTCACGACTATCGTCGCAATGCCGATCCACTGTTATCTACCGGAGTGCATTTTGCAGTGCAAAATAATTTTTTCTGCTATGTTGCTACTGAAATGTGTAAGTTATTATTTGGAGCTGATATTTCTGGGGCACAAATGGAAGGATATTGGATACCTCTTCTGGCTCTTTCCCCCTTTTTGATAAATAATCGACCATGATGGTTTCCCCCCATTAATTTCTGTATACTATTGAGTTGCTCATTGAAATGCTCCAAGGTTGGTGGTATGCCTGGTAGGGAGACCAGTTCTTCCGTCTTTTGTGTCTGTATACTACTTCTACTACTTCCTCTGTTTCAAAATATAAGATGTTTTAGCTTTGTGAAGTAAATGTATCTAGACTTCTTTTAGTATATAGGTTCACTTATGTTTGGGGTGAATCTAGACACTAAAATAAGTATAAATGCATTTTCTTCACAAACCTAAAACATCTTATATTTTAAAACGGAGGGAGTATTGAGTTGGTTCATTGGAACGTTCCAAGATTGGATGTGTGATCAGAGGTCCTTGACATGGTGCTGCTGCCGATGGTATGCCTGGGTTTTTCTGTTGATTGCAGACCAGGTTTCTGTTGGTTCTAATGCTCTCCTTGATACGGTGTTGCAGCTGATGGTATGCCTGGCAGGGAGACCAGGTTTTCCGCCTGGTATGGCACACGCTTTCATAATGTTACAGCTGTTCTCGATCCGTGTCGCCAAGAAGCGAAAAAGAAACGGACTACTAGTACAAGTACAACATGTGTACAGCTAGGGTACAGCTAGACGGCGATTGCCATAATCGTGACCGCCCTCGCACGGCCTAATCAAAACGTGTCTTCAACTCGATTACAATCTGCAACGCCTTTTGATCTCTGTCGTACGTAACACCGGTGCATTTTCATCTGGGTAATTATCTTGGGTCCGGGCACATGTAACAGCATATACCATATGAACCATTCTCAGATCCTTTGGTGTGTACGATTTTTAGAACACATACATAGGGAAATCTAGGATTGAGATGACATGTTATTAAACCTTGCAAAACCGAAAGCACATGAATATGTAAAAGAAAATGCTCCATTGCACCACGAACGAAAACACAGGGATTTATCTGTAGATTTTTTTTTTGCAAAGAAAATCCGGATCCATTTCATAAATTCACAAGTATAAAGCACCCCAAACATAATAAAAATTACATCGAGGTCCTTGGACCACCTAACGACCACTACTGCCGCCAGAACGAGCCGCCGACGTGCCGCTGTCGCCGCTCCCTTACTGGAGCCGGCCTGACAATGTTGATGACAGTCGGGAAGTCTTTGTGCACGTGCACCTAAGGACCAGCGCCCCAATGCTAAAGCTGTCGCCATTGAACCCTTAAATTGATCTGAAACTTGTAACACCAACCTAGAACACACGTAGAGTGGACGAGATCCACCACTCCATGGAAGCGGCGACCAGACAAATCCTCGCCCTCTTCAACACCAGCGGCAAGATCGTCGCAGACGAGGTGGAAGAGAAGAACGGTATACCTTATTCTTGTCCCGCTCAACGCCGTCATAGCCACCATAACATCGATGCCGGTTGACCAAATTCTAACTTTAGGGACCATTTCACAACACCGAGCGTAGGTCCGAGGTCCCCACACCTCCCATCGCCGGAGTGACAAGCAGAGGAGGTGGGGACCCGTCGATTACCAAGACATAGACAGCGAGGATGAAGCAGATTGCGTCAGCTACTAGGGTTTTCACCCTAGTCTCCGCCTCTCTTTTCCTCACGGGAGGAGAGAGCCGATGCGAACCGATTTGTTTGCATATATAGGTACATGTCATAGTTTTCACGGGAACAAAATAAGATTGTGAGGTATTATAGGTAGTAGCATTATTCTCAAACTAGGAAAGGTAAGTAATTTAGAAAATCCTAAATTTTTCATGCAAGGTAATCATACAACCTCTAAAATTCATGTAATGTTCCTTTAAACCAAAGAGTCCTTAGAGGTTTTTCACCAAGCATTTTTACAGGTTTTCATCCATCAAGTTAAAATCAAATCTTCATAAATTGTGACGGCTCCTCCGTGCATGGTCTTTTGTATCGCCTTCGTACAAACCATGCTACCGAAGAATTTGTGTTGTTATTAAAATACGTTGAGAGGGCCTCCCAAACTACGTTTATTTCAAAAATGTAAATATGATAATATTGTCGGACACGGCCCTTCAATTTTGCATACCTCTAGAATAACTTGACAAGTGGAAGTGAGGAAACTAACAATGGGGGAGTTGTTTTTTCTTTGTGCATAAATTTGATTTTGTCTCATCGTAGGCTTGATAAACTAATAAAACTCGGTGTGTGTGTGTGTGTGTGTGTGTGTGTGTATGTGTGTGTGTGTGTGTGTGTGTGTGTGCGTGCGTGTGTATTTTTGGCATCATGGGCAAGGAAAAAAACTTGAGCCAGCATGATAACAGTGCTTCTAACTAAGCCTCATCTTGTCGGGATGTGTCTTTGGCTCCCAAGCACCGCTCCCTTTCATTTAAATTTATAAGTTTTTAAAAAACTAAAAATAATTTTGGACATAGTTAATGTTGTATCTCACAAGCATGCAAAATTACAACGCCAAATTCTTAGTATTGTAGGCTATAGAAAAAAAATGAAAAAATCTGATAAAGTTTGGAATTTGAAAATTGCATGTATAGATCCACATTTTTGTCATTTTTGTGTAGCTCAAAAAATAAATTATTTGAAAATGATATACATGTTTGTGAAAAAATCATTGTCTACATCCGAATATCTTTTCAAAATAATTGAAGCTTACAAATATGATTGTCAATTTTTTGAAATAGGAGGAGCACTGGTGCTCACCAGCCAAAAATCTCCATTCCTTGTCTTATCTTGTTCTCAAAAGAAAAAAAAAAGGGGTAAGGCTCATCTTTTACTGCATATAAGTGGTCAAGAAAAGTGGGTTTCCACGCTTACTATGGACTGAGTCGGGGACTTGGATCCATTCTCTCTCCTCTCTCCAATCTCCCATTTGTCCTAACGAAATCTAATTGACCTCATCCTCCCCCAACCTTGCGTCCTTCTGCTTCCCAAAATCCCCCCTTTATCGAACTCACTTTGTCCAATCTCCTCCTTAATTAAGCTGGGCTCTGGGAGACGGAAACTTCACCGCCCGCGATGGGATCGAAAGCGGGGTGGCTTCCCGTAGCCTTCCTCCTGGCGGCAGTGGCCCTCTCGTCCGTCGTCTCGCTGCCGGCCGCCGCCGCCGCAGAGTCCGGCGAGGCCGACCATGCGGTCCAGCAGCACAGCGAGCGCATCTCCGGTACCGATTTATCTCCAAATTTGTTCCGTTATAGTTTTTTCTTATCGCAAGTTAGATGCTTTCAGTTGTTAAGGACCTACTATGATTTCGTCGCTCCTGTTACGCTCTTAAACTGTCAGATATTATGATATCTAATTTCGTTGTGATATATCAAGATGATTTGTTCTATCTAGGCTGTTGCTTGGAGTTGTTGACTAGGTCACCTTGGGGGCTACTGAATCCAGATTGGTTCAGTTGAATTGCCTCTTTTCTGTATTTTCTCTTGGATATTGTTATGATATGCCATCAACTGTCAGGTCTACAATTTCAAGTTTGATTCCACTCTTGTAAAAATTTGGTTATGCCATCATCACCGGCCACGCATCCAGCCATCCGCCAGCAAATTTCCAACCGAAGTTGTAGGGAATTTTGATACTAGTATACATCCATTGTTGCCAAGATCATGTTTATGCGGCCGTATACAAGTTTGACTGTGTTTTCAGTTTGATTGGTTGATATAGCATGGATTAATTGTAATTACAAGGTTCAATTTACCATGCTCAAGTCGTGTATACTTCGTATAACTTCACAATTTTGGTTAGAGATGGCTGTATGATTTTGTTGCTGTACAACTTAATTACTTCATGTTCTGTTCAGATAACCCGCACATCTGTTTGTTCTAAATCCATGCTTATTGAACTGCAGGGAGTGCTGGCGATGTGCTAGAAGACAATCCTGTGGGAAAGTTAAAGGTTTACATCTACGATTTGCCAAGAAAGTACAACAAGAAGATGGTCACCAAGGATCCCCGGTGCCTCAATCACATGTTTGCCGCGGAAATATTTATGCACCGTTTCTTGCTGTCAAGCGCCGTGCGGACACTCAAACCCAAGGAGGCTGATTGGTTCTATACACCAGTTTATACTACATGTGACCTAACTCCTGCTGGACTTCCTTTGCCATTCAAGTCGCCAAGGGTGATGAGGAGTGCAATCCAGTATATTTCGAATAAATGGCCCTTTTGGAACCGAACTGATGGTGCAGATCACTTCTTTGTTGTCCCACATGATTTCGGGTCTTGCTTTCACTATCAGGTTTGTTCACTATTCCTGGAACCTCCCATATTATCTAAGGGGTTGTTTGTGCGTGATTTTGTCATTTCTTCAAGTACACCTTGTAACAGAAGGAGGTCATAATTAGGAATATATCTAGCCTTGTTTTACATTTTGCTTGCTAGTTTTCTGTGTAATAGTTATGTTGGTATTTGCAGGAAGAAAAAGCTATTGAACGTGGTATCCTCCCATTGCTGCGACGTGCGACATTGGTGCAAACGTTTGGACAGCAGAATCACGTTTGCCTGAAGGAGGGGTCTATCATCATTCCACCCTTTGCTCCTCCTCAGAAGATGCAGACTCACCTGATCCCCCCTGACACTCCACGTTCAATCTTCGTTTACTTTAGGGGTCTATTCTATGACACTGGGAATGATCCTGAGGGTGGTTACTATGCAAGGTATATGCTTCTAAATTACTTTTGATGGATGTGAATTCGTCCTAATGGTTTGGTCCCATTCACTCACTTCAATTATTTTGTTTTATTTACAGAGGCGCGCGAGCTTCCCTGTGGGAGAACTTCAAGAACAATCCTCTGTTTGACATTTCCACGGATCACCCTGCCACTTACTACGAAGACATGCAGCGCGCAGTGTTCTGCCTGTGTCCATTGGGCTGGGCACCATGGAGCCCTAGATTGGTCGAGGCTGTGGTCTTTGGCTGCATTCCTGTCATCATAGCTGATGATATCGTGTTACCATTTGCCGATGCTATCCCATGGGAGGAGATTGGTGTTTTTGTGGAGGAAAAGGATGTCCCACAGTTGGACACGATTCTCACATCTATGCCTATCGAGGATATTTTAAGAAAGCAACGGTTGCTCGCAAACCCATCAATGAAGCAGGCCATGTTGTTCCCACAGCCAGCCCAACCACGGGACGCATTCCACCAGATCCTGAACGGCCTTGCTCGCAAGCTCCCACACCCGGAGGGTGTGTACTTGGCACCTGGAGAGAAGCATCTCAACTGGACTGTGGGACCTGTCGGAGATCTCAAACCGTGGTAGTGAAGGACTTCCATCCTCTCAGGGCAATCTTTGCCACATGGAAATAGTTCATACTTCGTCATATGTGATGTAATAGAAATGCGGTGCCTCTGGTGTAAACACACCTCAGCCTTTCTTTTCTAACATAATGAGCAATTTGTAAGTTGGTAAATTAGAAAGGAATGTAATGAAATGACGTTGTTCCTATCATCAGGTTAGATGCATGGTGATTTCGGCATGTAAGATCTGTTACAGCATGCAGAAGAAATGGCAAATGATGTGCAAGCTGCAAATCTGGTGGATCACAAGGCTGTAAGTAGCATTAGATGGATGGCGAAGTTACAAATTCCATGTGTTTGAGACAGCTATGCATGCATGGATGGTGCACTTGGCTGATGCAACCGTGCTATTTGCAGGTCAGGTTAACTTATGCATGCTTTGTTGCAGCCGCTTGGGTTGGTGCCTTGGCGACCTGATGGTCATCACCATCATGATCACCATCACCATCATCATCATCATCACCCAAGTCGAACTGGTCAAGCAGGTGAGGGCAGACGGGCAGCGGCACATCCTTGAGGTAGCCGAGCGGGTTGGCCATGCGCAGGTTGTCGCTGATGCCGACGTTCCTGGTGAGCAGAATGGGGGCGCGGTCCCTGAGGTTCTGGATCTCGTGGCAGTCTGCGCGGGGGCTGTGGACGAGGACGACCTCGCAGATGTCCTGCACGTGGCTGTCCTTGAGCTCGATGTTGTAATTGCCGTTCTCGTCGGTCTCGGCCTCGATCGTGCGCTCGACAACGTTTGTTTCGAAGCGCCTGCACTCCAGCCTGACCTTGGCACCTGCGGAAAAGAGATGTTAGAATGCGCAATCACAGTTTCAGAGGGTCTGCATATGTGGAGTTTGCATTGCTTATACCTTTGATGTACTGTGTGACGTTGGTCTCGAACCCTGCACGGCATGTGTCGCAGTAGACGCGGCCACTGATGATGTAGTCAGGACCCTTGGTGTTGGTGGTGGCCATGGACGTGTCGGCGACGGCAAACAGGACGACGGTGGCGGCGGCGATCACCGAAAGGACGCGGAGGGAGGCCATGGTTGTTGCTGTGTGTTTCCCCTACCTCCGGTGGTCACTCCGGTGGATGTTTTAGCCTGGGCGAAGGGTGAATGGCCTGGGAGGTAGAGTTTTATTCGGTGGATGGCCTGAGGATGGGTGACCAAGTGCCCCTGGGTTAAATAGCCTGGGCTAAGGAGGGTTTTGCGTGGCTGCGCGTGGATGTAGGAAGGATGGCTGGATGGGAGCAAACGAACCGTACGTTTGTTTACCGCGTTTTGTATTGCTGGAAAGTAAACGCCCTGAGTTCGGTTGAGGTTTGTGTGATCAGAAAAAATTGACAGTTTTCGTCATATAGTAAGTGTTTCAGAGGCAAATGCCACCCTTGTTTCCCCAACAAAGAAACATGCAGAAGCTGTGCAGACTGTAGCGAGCCTTCTTTGCTGCCTGCTGCAATTGTATTGTATTTGACGTACCATGTTTAGATGGACGACAGTTGAACTCATTAGGCAACTGATCGGCCGGGCAGCCCAATAATCAAGCCGCTAAACAGAACAACGTACACAACACACATACTAACATAAGTGGTGACAATACTTATTTGATCGTTTCTTGGGAACAAGCCAACAGTACACATATGCGACCGTCGAAATTAAGGAGCTAGTTAAAGCTTTTTTGCGCGCCGTGGCGGTGGATAACTTGTAAAACTCCATTATATCCATGGATGCATCAAGCATCAATATACTTATATGCGAGGGGGAGGGGATGGAATGGCAAGAGCGTTTATACGCGAGAGGACGGAGCGGTTAGGCGGCGGGCGGTGAGGGCACGAGGTCGGGGCCGCAGTCGGCGATGCAGCTGAGGTTGCCCTGGACGCAGCCCAGGACGCAGGTGGGCGTTTCGGGGCTCGGGTTGCTTGCGCACCCTGTGGTGCAGCCCGTCACCTCCGTGGCGCACGCCATGATGCAGCTCGCGATGTTGGCGCTGCTGGATGCGACCTCGACCTCGGGGTCCGGGTCGGGCTCGCAGGCCGCGGCCACCACCAGGGCTGCGACGACGACGAACGCGATCGTCGCCATGGCTACGCCGCGACGAACAGTGAGGGCACTAGTAGCAGTGGCCATGTGGGTGGTGGGTGGAGACGTGGAGCTGCAGCTTGGAGTCGTTTCTAGATTTGGATGTGGACTGTGATGGGCGTGGGATGACTGGCAGGGTGAAGGGGTTGCATTTTGTAGGGTGTCTGTCTGATTGAACTTGTCACAGGACGCATGGCTACCAGGAAGCGCGCGCGCATCCAAGATGGATGTGCTTGGGACGACGATGCATGAGGAACTTGTGACGACTGTTGAGGAAGGCGGTTGCGCCTGCCAGGAGCAGTGCCACGAAGCTTGTCTTCTCTCACCCGACCAGCTCGACCTCATGGGAACGGACGACCGGTTCACACGCGGGGGAGAACCAGAAGGAAACCGCTGACATGGCAATGCCATGTGTACCTCACAATCGCGACCCACTTGGCAGATCGCAACTAAAACTTAATACTGAAAAAAGAAATCGGAACAGCATTTTGGTTGCATATCCTCCATTCTTGTGACAATTACCGGATCAAATTGCTTATTTTCAAAAATAAATTCTTCTTTCATCTAAAGCAAACATTGGCTGATACAAATTGGGCATGACAATATGTTTCATCAGCACCGAGGTTGCAATGGTCCACCATTCTTCCCTTTATATATAGACGTATGAGATCACTTGGTGCGTATTTCCCTCGTAGGTTTGTGTATTACCATCTGTCATAGCTCTCTTCATGATGAGGCTTATGGCATGATCAATGGTGTGCCCCGTCCTATTACCCTGCGAGTACATGCTTAAATGCCACCAAGAAAAATGTTAGCCTCATAGATGTGAAGGTGGCTCCTACATAGGAGGTTGCTGCTTCACATGAGGTAGAGAGACAAGGTGGAGGAGGGAGAGAGTGATATGAGAGGGATGATCATGTGTACTTAGTTGAGCACATCGCGTTTCTTGGCTTTGCGTGTAAAAACAACGAGGGCTTGCCCCATCTTTCTATGCCAGGTGGTTGTACCGAGGCATCACCAAGGTAATACTTCTACTGCTCATGACCTCGTCTCCTAAGATAGCTCAGTTCTAGTGCAATCATGTCTTGAAAAAGCTTAAACTTACTAGCTTGCTCCATCAAACAACACTCATTTGTTCCTATCATATTCATTTTCCTCACACTTTTTTCACTAGTCTTGCTATGTCTCTTGCTCCTCAACCTCGCCCTATTTTCTTCAAGCATATCCTCCATTCGAGTGGCAATTACCGGGTCAAAATGATTATTTCCAAAAACTATTTCACCTAAAGAATATATTGGCGGATACAAATCAGGCAGGACGATCTGTTTCATCAGTGAGGTTGTAATGAGCAATAACTCTTCCCTTTAGAGAACCTATGAGATCACGTGGTATGTATTTCCCTCATAGGTTTGTGTATTTCCATCGTCTTAGCTCTCTTCCTGATGATGCTTATTGCGTGACCAATAGTATGCCCCAGCCTATTGCCTTGTAGGTACATGCTTAGATGCAATGGAAGCAAGAATAATGTTAGGCTCCCTTGTGAAGGTGTACCATGCAGAGGAGGTTGAGAGAGAGAGAGAGAGAGAGAGAGAGAGAGAGAGAGAGAGAGAGAGAGAGATGGCCATGTGTATTTAGATCTCAATTCATTCCATGGAACTGTGTGTGAAAACAACTTGATAGAGAATTAGCACACTCAAACATGATCTGAAAATACGCAGCAGAATAAGATATAAACTTTAGCACCACTCATACACTAACTCCACAGATCATTGCTCAGTCATGGAAGGAAACTCATGCATCAATCGAGGACAAGTCTTATGTTCTCTCAACAGATGGGTAGCTGATTTCTGCAAGTAGATAGGACAAGTCCTATGTGCACTCGGCACATAGGTGTAGCAACAAGCAAATCAACATATAGGGACACCGATCCTTTTTACGTGAAAAACCTCTCAACTTGAGAGGAAAAATCACGGGATGAAGCCACACAAATCTTCTTCCACTATTATCAATGGGGATACAACTTGTTCTTCTCTAGAGAGCACTAGAAGATCTCATACATCAAGATACAAACAGATCTTGGATGCCAACAACAAAATATGGGGCATAAGAGCTAGATATTGGAACAATGTAACCAAAGATGGTTGAACCACAACTTGAAGGAACCAAGATAGTGGATCTGAACCTGACGAGATTTAATCTCGTCAATGCCCATTGTTATGAGCTTGGGTTTTGGAGAAGATGGGGATGCTGGAGATCGAAAAACGGTTAGCAAACAAGCAACGCTGGGACACGAGGTTTACCCAGGTTCAGGCCCCCGGAGGGAAAACCCTACTCCTGCTTGTCTGCTCTTGATTACGGCGGAACCGAAAGTTACAGGGGTGCGCAGATGCAATCTGGCGTGGAGGTGTGTATGCGATGGTATGCGAAGTGCCCTCCTCGTCGTGCCCTCCTAGCCTTTATATAGAGGTAGCGCAGGTCCCGGGCACAGATCGAGTCGGTTACAGATTTAGGGTTTTCCCCTTTGAATATTCTATCTAATCTAGTCTTGTTCTCCAAGGATCCGAAGACGTCATGGACTTGGGCCACCCGAAAGTCTTCATGGGCCATGTATATTCTCGTGGGCCTTCCTTGGGCTGGACCAGGTATGCTAAGGTCTTGTACCCGTGGGGTATAACCATGTCAGTAGCCCCCGAGTGTTCAGTCGAATCGTAGATTCGGCTGAGGACTCTTCAATCTTTCGGGTGCAGCTGTTTTCTGTTCATCAGAGAATGATTTTAGTGTGTAGGGATTGTTGATGCGCGTGCCTGACTCTCCCGACGGACCAGGGCCAGTTAACTATCTTAGGACAAAACAACACGATCTTCTTTAGATTCGAGTCCCTTGACTCGAATCCGAAACAAATGCTGGCGTAATTCAACTCAGGCCGTTGAGGACTTACAGGAGTAGAATTTCAGTAATTTTCGAATGATGTACCCAACGCGTCCGTCGGGATTTCATCGCGCCTGCTGGCACGGATTATTACTAGCAGAGCACAGTCGTGTGCGTTGCCAGGCCATCAAATGGTATCTGTAGGTCTTATCTTTGCGTCGCAGACACAACATCCGAAATTTTATTACCGCAGAGGTGTTTCAGGTGGTCCAAGGAGGATGTTTACTCACTTAGCGTTGGCTGGGGCAGAGTTGACAAAAAGTTTTTGTATGCTGATCCGAAGGATCGCAGTCGAAGAATTCATAGGGTGCGCGACCAGCGCTCCCTATGTGAGTAGCCCCCGAGTGTCTGTTCGAGTCGTAGACTCGAGCAGAGACTTTAATTCAGTCGTTGTTGACCTTAGGTCCGTAGGACACAAATTTTTCGGATGCTTGAATCCATCCTCCCTATGGGAGTAGCCCCCGAGTCCCTAGTGGAGTTGTAGACTCGACGTAGGACTCGAAGAATAGTTTAGTGGTGTAGTACCTTAGTCATGCTTCGGGTGCGCGGCCAGTGCTCCTGATAGGAGTAGCCCCCGAGTAGTTACTCGAACCGTAGATTCGAGTGAGTACTTTAGCTATGTAGTCGAAGATTTGTAACCATTGCTAGTATAGCTGTGATGATGTCAGTGCTGACGATTGGTGACCTCAAGCGTCTGCGGCGCCAGAGGTGACGTGACTTGGCGAGCGTGTCACAGAGCTCGAGCGAGTCGTCGGATGCTTTGACTCCGCTGACGCCTAGGAACCCGCCATGCCTTGTGCGTCACAGTGGAGGTGATGGTGTCTCTTCCTCTCCTATTCTGGCCGTGCCTGTGCGGGCTGTAGCGCCGCAGCCGCCGGCGAAGCACAAGAAGGAAGAGAATAAGAGCAGGAGGACCTTGCCTATCTTCAACTTGAGCGATATGGACTCGTAAGTACCTTCGGTTGCCTTTTGCTATCTTTCATTGTTGCTTGCGTGTATTTGACTGATGTTTTCTTTTGTAGCCACTCCTCTGATGGCTCGTTTAGCAATGGCACTCAAGAGATGGTGAGGGAGTCGAAGATTACGCCTCCTCCTTCTCAGACGGTGGCCGCCTCTAGGGGCATTGCTCAGAACCCCTCTCCGCAGGAGGCTCGGGTGATCGTCTCCCAGAAGACTACAGCCAGACCTTCGAAGTCTCCATCTGATCACGTAAGTATTTTTATTCTTTCTGTGGGGGGAGCCCCCGAGCGCTTTTCGTGTGATCTACTGATCATTGCTTCTGTTTTGTGCGTATCTAGGGGGGAGCCCCCGAGCGCTTTCTCTGTGATTGATTTTGTTTTGCTTGTTTCTTGGGCGCAGCCCCCGAGCCTTTTTCCTGATAAGTTGCGTCTTCTCGTAGCCTTTTGTGCAAGGCGTCAACCAGCTGGTGAAGTAGCATCTGGCAATGGAGGCCAGCTTCCAGCGGCTTCAAGGTACATCTGTAACTAGGTATTCTACTTCTTCGTCTGCTTGCTAGCTTATAAAACTCACACATGTTCTTGTTGCTTTTTGCAGATGAGAATAATACGGCCCTCCGCGAGCTTGATGCTCCCAAAAAGAGCCTCGGGAGAGCGGAGAAAAAAGCTGAGGATGCCGTTGGCGCTAAGGAGCGCCTCGAGCAGGAGCTAGACGATGCAGCTGCGGCCAAGGAGCGCCTGCAGTAAGAGGCCACGGACCGCGAGGAGCAGCTTGCCACCGCTGCGGCCTCGCGCGAGAAGGAGGTAGCCGACAAGCTGATGGCTGCTGCCAAGGCTATTTCGGGTGAGTATTTTCGTCTGTTACTTGTTCTTTTTCGGCTTCCTTGTCTCTCTGGTTTTGTTTGATTCTCACTTTGCCTTTTCCGTTTATCTAGAAGTCGCGGGAATTGAGTTTGACCGCACCGTTCTAGAGCACGGAAGTGCTTTGGATGATGCTACTGCGGCGGTCGAAGACCGCTGTAGCACTGTGGTTGGCTCTCTTGCCAAAGCCAAGGAGGTTCTCGGGCGATTTTATAAGGAGCTCGTCCCCAAGGGCGTCGCCCTCGAGGATGTCGACCTGTTGGCGGATGCGCTGTCAGCCGAGGCGCCTGTGGCGTACAAGGGCAAGCAGAAAGGCATCGACGCATCCATGGGGCTGGCGATGGCCATGGCATTTGGAGCGGAGCTGGATCTTCATCAGGTCACCTCCTAGATGCCGACGGCTCCCGATGGATCCGAGGTAGCCTTTGCCCTCTATGCTGCCCGTTGTAAACGCTATGGGCCAAAGCTGATTAACCTGCTGGCGGAGTACGCGGTGAGGCATCAGGGGGAGGCCAAGAGCAGGCAATCCGGATCCGAGGCCACTCAGGATACAGCTGCTTAGGCCTTGTAGTTGTAGGATAGATTTCGTCTGCTTTTGTTGTAATATATTTACAAACACTGCTTGTGCCACGCAGTGGCTTTTGTTGTATATAGTGAATCTTCGAGCTGTTGCCCGTTCGTGTGTTTGTTCATATCCTTGCTTCTTTTCCTCTAGGGACCTTCAGGTGATGATCCCATCGATACTTCGCCTGCGTCGCGGCTGCGGCCATCCTTGGATGATGCGTCGTAGCTTGTATTTCTTCGTGACCACGTCCATAGTCTTGAGAAGGAGTTGCTTGGCATTCGAGGCCACGGAGATGTTTGGAAGTCGAAGACGGAGCGAGGTGCCGCCAGAGAGGAGTATCTGATGGGGGAGTTGCGGCGTTTGGCAAAACAGCTTCAGTGTAAGTTTCTTCGAGCTGCTGCTTATTTTTGGATACGCCTGTTGGCTTGTCATCTTAATTTGTAGGTGCTATAGGTGCTAACCTTGTTCCTAGGGAGGAAAAGGAGCGCGTTGTTGTTCGGATCAATTGCTTCACGCAGCAAGATATTGAAGCCGGTGGCTTTTTCTGGATGGACCGCGATCGTGCCATGGTCCTTGCGACTGTGCAGGATCGTGTTCACCAGGTGTCGCAGGTGCTGCGGCAAGTGAAGACTTCCTTGGCGCCAATTCTGCACGTAATGTTTCCCCTGGATGAGGCACCATCGACTCTCTGGGGCTTGCTGGCGAAGTTTCGAGATGTGCATCATGTCAGGGAGCTGGTGCGGCATCAGTTGGTTGCGGGGGTGAAGGCCGCGCTTTCCCTCGTGCGGCTACATCGCCCTGATGTAGATCTTGCTGCTGTTGCGGCTGGGCCGCCTCTTCGGCCAGATGGTGGTATGTGGGACATGCGTCCGCACTATGCGGCTGTAAGGCAGTATGCCGAACAAGTTGTAGATCTCTTTGAGCATCGTGCGCAGGTGATTCTTCAGAATATGTAGGACCTGTAAAAAAGATAGATGTAAAACTTGTATGTATTCGACTGGGCGTGTTATGCCCCTTGCTGTAAAGGTTGATTGTTTTTAGCACGTGGTGCTTTGTTTGTATGCATGCCCTTTTCGTTAGCCTGGCGTGGTCAGCTACTCAGGTGTACACGCGTTATCCTCAGCCGACGAAGTCGTGAGGTGAGGGGAGCCCCCGAGTGTGTTGTAACATGAAGAAAATGCGAATAAGAGATAATTTTTTGGGCGAGACATTTAGCTTTATTCATATCGTAATGAGGAGGTACATTGTTCGGCTGAGTAGCCTTGGCTAAATAGCCTTATTGAAAGTAAAAAGGAGGGAGGTAGCTAGGGGTAGAAGCGTCGCAGTTGCGCGACGTTCCATGGGTTGGAGTATGCGACTCCAGACTCCACATGCTTGAGGCGATAGGCGCCACCTGGGATGACTTCGGTGATGATGTAGGGTCCTTCCGAGGGTGACTCGAGCTTCTTCGGTCGCTCTTGCTTGAGTTGTAAGACTAGGTCTCCTTCGACGAAGGACCTTGGGCGCAGCCGACGGCTGTGATAGTTGCGGAGGCTTTGTTGATAGACCGCCGATCGAGCCGTGGCTATGTCGCGTGCCTCGCCGAGTGTGTAGACGGCGTCCTCGAGTGCGGCCGTCAATTCGGCTTTGCTGTAGGCGATGACCCGTGGGGCCTTGTGTCATACTTCTGCAGGCAACATGGCTTCGGCTCCGTGTACCATGAAGAAAGGCGTGTAGCCGGTTGAGCTATTTGGCGTTGTGCGCAGGCTCCAAAGGACAGAGGGTAGCTCTTCTGGCCAGGCTCCCGCAAGTCGCTGAAGTGGGCTCATCAGGCGTTTCTTGATGCCACCGCCGACGAGGCCGTTGGCCTTTTCGACCTGCCCGTTCATTTGTGGGTGCGCCACTGAGGCATATGTTATGTTAATCCCGAGGCCTTCACAGAAGTCCTGGAATTCTTTGGAGATGAAGTTCGACCCGTTGTCGGTGATGATGCTGTGCGGTACGCCAAACCTGTAGACTATGGATTCGAAGAATTTCACGGCCGTTTTGCCCTTTTGATTAGTAACGGGCATGACCTTGATCCACTTGGTTAATTTGTCGACTGCGACTAGGAGGTAGACGTGGCCTCCTTTTGAGGACTTGGGCAGTTTGCCGATCATGTCGAGGCCCCATTGGGCGAAGGGCCAGGCCAAGGGTATGGGCCTGAGCTCCGATCCTAGTGCCTGCAGTTTATCTACGAACCTCTGGCACCCGTTGCATCTTTGGACGATGTCCTTGGCATCATTCATGGCCGTTGGGCAGTAGAATCCAGCTCGTAGAGATTTGGCGACAAGGGCGCGGCTGCCCGCGTGATGGCCGCAGATGCCCTCGTGGATGTCTTGGAGAATACTTTTGCTGTCACCGATGGTGACACACCTTTGGAGTACACCCGAAATGTTGCGCTTGTACAACTCGCCATTGATGATGGTGAAGGCCTTGGACCGGCGAGATATGCGCCGGGCATCTATCGGGTCATCAGGCAGTTTCCTATCTATCAGGTATCAGAGATACATGTTTCTTCGACTGCCATGACCTGCATCAGGTTGACCACTGCAACCTCTGTGTCGAGTTTTTCTGGTCCTTCCTGTCCTTCGGGTAGCGCAGCCCCCGAGTGTTCTGCTTCTTCGGTTGATCCCTTGGGGAATTTCCTTTTGATGGATGGCACGAAAATCTATTCGAGGAACACACCTGGTGGCACCCATGCGCAGGTGGAGCTGATGTTGCGAGTCTTTCGGCCTCTTCGTTGCTTTCTCTTCAACCGTGCTGAAGCTCGCAGCCATCAAAGTCTCCTTCGAGTGAGTTGTAGAGTGCGCGGTATGCAATCATGTTGGCGGCGTGCACGTCGCACTCGTTCATCGTCTGCTGGACGATAAGATTTGAGTCGCCGTAGATGACTAGGCGCGCCGTGCCACAGATCTTGGCCATCCTCATGCCGTGGATGAGGGCCTCGTATTCGGCTTAGTTATTGGAAGCTCAAAATTTCATCCGGAGGACGTATTTCATCTTGTCGCCCTGTGGGGACGTTAGTATGACCCCGGCTCCTGCTCCTGCCTCGCGCTTGGAGCCGTCGAAGTGCATCGTCCATGACTGTGTCATGTCCGGGGTATCCGGCAGTTGTAGTTCCATCCAGTGGACGAGGAAGTCCGGAAGGACCTGGGACTTGATCGCATGGCGCTTCTCATAGACTATGTCTAGAGGTGACAGCTCGATGCCCCATAGGGCCACGCGTCCTGTGGCCTCCGGGTTGTTCAGGATGCTGTTCAGGGGTGCTTCGTTGACGACCATCACCTGATGCTCCTGGAAGTAGTGGCTCAGCCGACGAGCCATCATGAACACGCCGTGGGCAAGTTTCTGGTAGTGAGGATACCTCTGCTTTGTCGGTGTCAATACCTCGCTGAGGTAGTAGATTGGTCGTTGGACTTCATGGGTCTTGCCATCTTCGGGTCGCTCGACCACGAGCACGGTGCTTACCACCTGATGTGTAGCTGCTATGTATAGCAGTAGAGGCTCACACTCCTTTGGCGTGACCAAGACGGGCGAGGTGGAGACCAGCCGCTTCAGATCTTCGAATGTGTCGTCTGCTTCGGGCGTCCACTCGAATTTTTCTGCCTTGCAGAGCAGCTGATAGAAAGGTAGGGATTTTTCGCCCATGCGGCTGATGAACCTGCTAAACACCGTGATTCGCCCAGCAAGATGCTGGACGCCTTTGAGGTTCTTTCTGCTTTTCCATGGCCATTATGGCTTGGATTTTCTTCGGATTCACCTCGATCCCTCGCTGGGAGATGAAGTAGCCGAGCAGTTGGCCAGATGGGACGCTGAAGGCACACTTTTCTAGGTTTAGCTTGATCTTGTATCGATCAAGGTTGTCAAACGTCTCGCGGAGATTGTCGATCAGTGTCTTGGCCTCCCTTGTTTTGATTACTATGTCGTCGACATAGACTTGTATGTTGCGGCCGATCTAGTTCTTCAGGCAATGCCTGCATGCACCGCTGGTACATGGCATCTGCGTTCTTCATCCCGAAGGGCATTTTGTTGTAGCAGAACACTCCGAACAGCGTGATGAACGCCGTTTTCTCCCGATCTTCGACCTTCAGCCGAATCTGATTGTAGCCTGAGTAGGCATCAAGGAAGGAGAGTTTCTCGCATCTTGCAGTCGAATCGATGATCTAATCGATCCGAGGAAGAGGGAAGTGATCCTTCGAGCAGTGCTTGTTCAGCGATGTGAAGTCCACGCACATCCGTAGGATGTCCGTGTCCTTTTTAGGGACCATCACGGTGTTGGCCAGCCACTCGCTCTCCTTGATCTCTCTGATGAAGTTAGCGTCGAGCAGTCTGTTAACCTCGACTCCGATGGCTTCAGCCCATGGCTCGGACAGTCATCGGATGGACTGTTTGACGGGCTTGGCGTCTGGAAATACGTTAAGTGCGTGCTCGGCGAATTCCCTGGGAACTCCTGGCATGTCCGTAGGACACCAGGCGAAGATTTCCCAGTGCTCACGGAGGAATTCGACGAGTGCGCTTTCCTATGCGGGGCTGAGGTCATTGGCGATCAGCGCCGTCTTGGAGGCTTCTGTCGGGTGGACCTGCACCTTCTTTGTGTTGACTGTGGAGTTGAAGGACATGTCAGGTGCGTTCTGCCTTGAGACTGGGGGTGCCCCGTTGTCTGTCACCTCTCAGAGCCTTATGAGCTCCTCCTACATGCCGAATGACTAGGAGATTCTATTGAAGTCCCTGTCGCAGTGATCCGACCGGGTGAAGCTCCCGTGGACCGTGATGACGCCCCTAGGTCCTGGCATCTTGAGTAGCAGGTACACGTAGTGCGGTACTGCCAGGAACCGTGCGAATGCCACACACTCGAGGATGGCGTGGTATTGTGATGGCCAGTCCACCACTTCGAACTCGAGTCGCTCGTACCGGAAGTTATTGGGCTTGCCAAAGATGACGTCGAGCCATATCTTTCCCAGGGGGAATATGCCCTTCCCTGGAACGATGCCATGGAATGTTGTGTCGGATTGTTCCAGGCTGCACAGTTGGATCCCTCATTGCTGCTAAGGTGCTAGCAAACATCACATTGATGCCACTGCCGCTGTCCATGAAGACGCAGTTCATATCGAACCCTCCGATCTATGCCTTGAGCACAAGGGCAACATGACCTAGGCGAGGGATCTGGCGGGGGTGATCCGAACGGCTGAACGTGATGCAAGACTCCAAACCGCTGAGGTACTCAGGGATGGCGGGTGGAGCGGTCACAACCAAACTGACCTGACGAGTGATTTTCTTTTGCACCCTGTTTGTTGGGCGTCCTTTTTGGATCATTAGTGACCCTTTCGGCACGAGGTACCCGTTTTCGCCGTTGTTCTGCACAGGTGCGATTGGGTGATTCGAAGGTCCCACGGGTGGTGGTGGAGGAGCTCCGTGGCCGATGTCACCTGGTGCTAGTGCGTTCCCATACCCAGGGTTCAGGGCTTGTTGCCTCATCTGGGACATGCTCTCGCTGAGTTTCTGGAACTCGCGACAGTCTTTGAGCATGTGGCTTGCCTTCTTTTTACCATCTTGCTTGTCAATGTAGAAGTGGATGGTGCATGGGCCCGACAACTTGTCATATGCCGAGGGTCCGTCGTCGCGGCCGCGGCATTGCCATGACTGTGTTGGGCGTCCTCCATCGCGGAAGTTGTTTCCACGGTATCCGCCGCTGCTACGGTTGCCTTCGCTGCGGCGGTCGGCGTAGCCAGCCGCGACCATGTCGGGTCCGTCGCGATCGTCGTAGATGCGCGATCTTTGCTTGAAACGGCGTTCACGTCGATGGCCGTAGTCATCTTCCTCCTCCGAGTGTGCTCGGTGGACGGAGTCCTCACCATCTGCCCACCTGTTGGCGATGTCCATGAGGTGGTCGAGTGTCTTGGGCTTGACGCGCCCAAGTTCTTCCTTGAAGTTTGGCGTTTGGTGCCGTCCTTGAAGGCGTCGATTGCTCTCTCCTCAGAGATATGCGTCACGGAGTTCTTGGTGTTGGACCAGTGTAATATATACGAGCGAATGGATTCGCCCGTTCGCTGGTTACAGACCCTCAGCTCTTCGATCGAGGTTGGCCTCTCACTGGGTTTTCCTTACTCCTGCTTGTCTGCTCTTGATTACGGTGGAACCAAAAGTTACAGGGGTGCGCAGATGCAATCTGGCGTGGAGGTGTGTATGCGGTGGTATGCAAAGTTCCCTCCTCGTCGTGCCCTCCTAGCCTAAAGGTTGGTGGGCTCTTGCACCTGTTTGGGCCGCTTGAAAGGCTTCATGAGGACATATCCTCACATCCCACATGAGGAGGATACCCAACAAATCTCCCCCGTGTGGCTCATGTGGGGGGCACCACCATGCCCGTTGCCTTGCAACATATAAGGAGCTTCTCACTTAGTAGTATCTTGGTCATCATATCTAAGCTATTCTTGTCTTATGGATCTTGTCAAGTTTTAGCGACTCGTAACTCACAACATCTCGAATCCAATGATACCTCACATCAATGTGCTTGGTTAGAGAGTCAATAATTGGATTCTTGTAAAGATGGATAGTGATTTTGCTATCGAAAAATATATTTTAATTCTCTTGATTCATGCCCAACTCTTACAAGAAGTTCTTCATCCATAACACTTCCTTGCAAGACTCAACCACTACTATTTACTCAACATACGTGGTTTATAGTGAAATGCGATTCTACAACCTTGATTACCATAACACTTCTCCGCCTGCATAAGTCATCAAGTATCCATAAGTAGATTTCCTAAAATCTGCATCACCAACATAATATGCATCTTTATAGCATTTCAATACAAGATCACCACTTCCAAATAATAAGAACAATCTAGAAGTACCTTTGAAATACTCAAGAGTCCAGTTCACTCCATTATAGTGATCTTACCCTGGATTGTCATGAACCAGCTAACAACACAAACAACATAGGCAATATCGGGCCTATTGCACACCATGGCATACATTAAACTGCCCACAACAGATTGGTATAATAATTTTCTTATTTATTATTTATCCTATAGTTGCTAGGACATTGTTCCGAACTTAGTTTGTGATGGCCTACAAGTTGAGAGGTAACATATATTGCATCTTGCATATTCATCCTTTGAAGTACCTTCTCAATGTATCATTCTCGTCAGAGCCAAAACAATTTATTTGATCTATCACGGGAGATTTTCATGCCAAGTATTTGCTTAGATGGTCCTAAATCCTTTAGGAAAATGATTTACTCGGTGCCTTCTTAAGGAGATCAATCCTCTTTATGCCATTTCCAACAACCAGCATGTCAACGACATATAGAAAGAGAATAATGAAGTCACCCTTGACATACCTCTTTATAAAGACATAAGGACCCGGTTGTGCTTTATGGTAACCAAGCTCAGTAATAAACAACTCAAACTTCTTGTACCGATGTCGAGGAATTTGCTTCAAGCTATACAAGTTCTTCAATCTGCACACTTGGTGCTCAATGCCTGCAACGACGCACCCTTCTGCATATCCATGTATATCTCCTCCTCTATTTCACCATGTAAGAATGTTGCCTTCACATCAAGTTGTTAATTTCCTAGTCCATGGTGGCAACCATGCCAAGGACAATTTGGATCAAAGACATCTTGACCACTAGAGATAATATCCCATCAAAGTCAATACCCTTTTTACGACTGAAATGTTGCACAACCAATCTAGCCTTGTACTTTGGATGTGAGCTATTATCTTCCGTACTCATTATATACACCCACTTGTTCTTGAACGCTTTCTCGCCCTTTGGAAAATACACCAACTCAAGGGCGTCGTTCTCATATAGGTATTTCATCTCGTCCTGCATGGATTTTGACCATTTATTATTGTGCCCATAATACACTGCCTCCTCATAGAATCAGGGCTCACCTGCATCATTCAACAACACATACTGATGTGGTGGATACCTTGTGGAAGGTATTGGATCTATTCCACTTATCCTCAACTAGTGCACTGGTGGTGGGTAATCAAGTGGATTAACGTCACCTTGATCATCATAATCATCTTCATCAGATGGTTGTTCATGTCACTCACTTGTACTGACTTATTCAAACGCATCATCATCTCCTTCAGCATCATCATATCCCCCATGATTATCAGGCACGTCAGGGGGTAAACTAGATCTAATTCAACCTGAGGTGTGGTGGCCTTCAACTTCTTTGGGTTCCCAGTATATTTTTTTGTTCGTCTTCAATAAAAACCATATCTCGGCTTCGATATGTCTTATTTTTGATTGGATCCCACAATTTAAATCCAAATTAATCACTTGGATTGTTGAGATATATGCACTATTTTTTCTTGCTATCAAGCTTGGATATACATAAATGCCTTGCACCCAAAGACCTTCAAGTGACACTGCAGGGAATATCACATGCAATAGGAACTAAGGAGGATATTTTATTACATACACAACATGATTCAATGCTTCAGTCCAAAAATAATAAGATAAATTTGTATGAGAGAGCATAGATGTGACCCTCTTGGTGAGAGTCATGTTCGATCTTGAAAGGAATATGCCCGAGAGGTAATAATAAAATGGTTATTATGCTATTCTAGGTTTATAATAGATGTTTATTTATCATGCTAGAATTGTATTAATAAGAAACATTATTACATGTGTAATTTATAAACAGTAAAGGTTCCTAGTAAAGCCTCTCTTTATACTAGCGTGTTGATTAACAGATTATCAATGGTTTCCTGATCATAACATTGGATGTTGTTAATAATAGGGTCATGTCATTGGAGAATGATATATTGAAACAGTAACCCACAATAGATGTAGCAATACGATCATGTCATCAAGTTTAAATTTCTATCACATTCGTAGTAACTCAATGTAACATCCCAAAAATCATTTTTTCAACGTTTGCATATCATCCATGCATTCACAATCATTTTAGGGTCATTTTTAGGGTCATTAAAAACAGAAGCATTTGAATGCTTATTATTTTATGTGAGCAAAGCATTGGCCCAATGCTACTCTTTACATGAGATTGGTTGTTTTAAAACAAAATATATATTTGATACTATGGTTGAATGTTGTATTCCAAAGCTTGGATAAAAATTTCAAAAACAAAATATGATTTTAAAACTATTTTTAGATCTTTATTAAAACATTTGTAAAGACACTGTTTTCTTTGAAAACTCCAAAGGACCAAGTAGGTTTGGTGAAACAACATGGTTTTATAATTAAATATGTGCAGGCTTCACTTTATAAAAATACAGAAAGAATTTGAAATCAAACACATTTGAATTCATTTGAAAATGTTTCCTGAAAATCTAAATAGAAAAAGAAAAAGAATAAGGAAAGCAGAAAAGGCTGGCGCTGCAAATTTGGCCCAGCAACGAACCCAGCCCACTTAGCCCACCCGGGGCATTTCCCTCTGCTCTTTCTCTCACCCGCGCAGAACCTACCCCGCAGCCGCTGATCGATGGGCCCTCTCCACGTCAGCGTCTTCTTCCCTAGAATCACGCGCGCAGTCATCGCTCCGCCGTTACCTTGCCGCAGTGACGCGCGAATTAAACCCCGCTTAATTCCCATTTATTCAGAGAGTAATCCTTGCCCCGCTCCTGGCTACTTAATCCCCTCTCCACCACGGCCATTACCCCCCACACAGCACCCTCTCCTCGCCACCAGGCTGCCCAGATTTCACCAAACTCCGCTGCTGTCCCGACGAGCTATGGCGACTAATTCCGGTGAGTTCCGAGCGCCCCTCGTCTTCTGCTTGACCCTGTCGAGTTCGCGATGTCTCTGTGGTTTCTATGATTCCTTTGGTTTGCCCACGCATGACCCAGGTCACCGTCCCCGACCACCTCAGCAAACGACAGAACCGCCGCCTAACTACAGTGAACGATTTAGGTAATACCCGACCGCCCCTTGCCTTCTCTCTGACCCTATCTTGATCGCCAGATTGTTGTGCACACCCTGACGCCTTTGGTTTGTGTTAGGGCGGTCCACATCATCGGCAACATCGTCGTCTGCAAGAACCCGACGTCGCCCGCAACTCCAACGACCCCCAGTGACCTCCACAGTACAGCCCCGCCCACACCAGTGAGTCGTTGAGCTTCAGCGCGACCTTATGAGTCCAGTAAGCACCTCTGCTAACCCCAGCCCCCTCCGTAGCCACCGGAACACCATTGACAGAGCGCCTCCGCCGTGCCACCGTCGCTGGCGCCGCCCATCCATGGTCGCATGCTTGGCAACCGTCGGATCTAGATCCAGCGCATAGGAATAGATCACTTATCGAAGGGGTACGTTTTACATCTGGCCGTGCGTTTTCACTTAGATCGTGCGGCCCACGTTGATCGATCTGGCCGAACCGGTACGGGCCAATCAAAACACGCCGCGTGGCCTGAGTTTAGTTTTAAAAATAGAAATTAGATCTATTAGTTGTTCAAACTTGCAAAATTCATAACTTTTGTTCCACACGTTCAAATTTTGCAAATTTTATATCATTGGAATTAGGAGAAAGAATGCTATCCATTTATGCAATGTGTTTAATGTTTTGCTTCTGTAAAATTGGTTATTTTTGTAGAGACATTTATAGGCTTATTTTGATTATAGAAATGATATGATAAATGATTTAAAGATCAAATAAAGTTTATTTAGTGTGTCTTGGTCTTGTTTATGATTCAGTACTGCATACTCATCTTGTTTGGTGTAGAAAATCATCACATGGCATTTGCATGCATTCATATATTTTTGCTTGTATATTTTTGATATGTGAATTTGGTGCCATTATTTTATGTGTAGATTTTGGTGCTAATAGTGATTGTGTCTGTGAAGATTGTTGCTACTCCCCAAACTACCAAGGCAAGTGGTGCTTCATGTTTTTATCCCAATATTTTACCCATGCATTAGAAATATTTTGTATAGGACTTGCATGATTATTTTGCTAAGTATCTATGTGCTATGCTTGGGAAATCCTAGTAGTTGTAGTAATGTTAGAATTTCCTCTAAATTAAGATACTTGCTATTGCCATGCTTAGCCTAGCTAGTAGCAACCAAGGGTGGACTATATATTCATGCTATGAGAAATATTTCTAAGTCCTTGACTTATGTTTTGCTTAATAAAACAACTAAGTGAATGAAACACCTGGGTGGAATGGAAAGAATGGTTTGTGTTGAGTGGTTACACAAGGCTCATATCTATGGTTTACCTTGTGTATCTCACTTGTGGATTTCCACCCAGGAACAAAGGGATTTCAGATGCCAAATGTTAAGAAGCTTCTAGTGCAACCACATAGCATTATGGGCTCTGCCTGGATCATATAGGTTTCAATAACTTAGCCAAATGGACAGTTGGTGGTAGGGGAATGATAGGTTTGGAGCGCGTCCATTTTGGTCTAAGGGAAGGCTTCTGAAGGGTCCTGTCTTGGTGAAAATCAAGTCTTGTGGGGAAAGTGCACAACCTTTGCAGATGGAAGAATCTAAGTACTTAGCCATGTCCCTGGTATTGGAAAATTTGAGCATCAAGACATGGAAGCTATCAAGAATCTCCTCATACCAATTTTCTAAGTTAAAATTTGTGGTTGAACAAGGGTGAAGGTTCACCAATTTCTATTGGTGGTTCCTTGGGAAAGTTTTATCAAAGAAAAACTTAGTGTTTTCAACTGATAGGTAAAACCTATTTTGAGCAAAGCAAGCCTAAGCTACACTTAGCCAAATTCATGTAGTAACTAGAAGTTAATATTCTACTAAGGCCTCACTTGCCAATACTATTCCAATGTATTGACCCACTGTGGCTGTAACTTGTGATGTTGCAGGTTACTCTGATGATGATTAGGGGTTATGAGTCTACACTCAACATGCTTGCCTGTGGCACATGAAGATGAAGACTTTATTTATATTGTTATGAATGAACTCTTGTATTAGGCCTATGGCCATGGAGTTGTAAAAGACTATGTTGTCTCTGGAATGAAAATGTAATAATGACCTTTGTTTCTATGTACTTCATCTTAAACTGTGGATACTAGCAATTGATCCAGGGACTAGCATTGCAATCACAGGGATCCTTACCTTTAAAAGGGAGAGATCTTACACTCCATGTCCTTAGACCATGAGATCACGTCAATCACTTTCACCAAAAGATTACTTTGATTACATCAAACGTCACACTTTAACAAGGTTATTACAACAATGTTGTCGATTATCAGGAAAGTGTTAGTTGAGGCTTGTGGATCAAGAGTGGTATTTGTCCATCCAGATGACAGAGAGATATACTCAAGGCCCTCTCGGTGATATCACATTGACATAGCTTGCAAGAAAGTGATTTGATCACTAGAATGTCATATCACAGGAACGAGAAAAAGAGTACTTATCAGGAACGAGATTAAACAAGGTATGGTTGATACCAAGTGATCGAATCTCGGACAATTAAAATATCGCGAGACAAAAGGAATTTGATTACAGCGAAAGAGGTTCAAACGATCATGAGATTTTCGAGGAGCTAGTGGGAGTCATTATGGATTTCTAGGTCCCGCTAATGATTATTGATCGAGAAAGTCCCGATCAAGTTCTCAAACCCATAGGGAGACACACTTAAGGTAAACCAATGCATTTGAGCGGATAGGTAACGCAGGGGGAGTTCAGTGGACATCGCAGGAAATTGTTCTGCTGCAGAAATTTGTTCTGCCGAAACTGTGTAAATAGTTTTAGGGTATCGAAACAAAGCAAGGGATCAAAATGTTAATGTGTTCATTAAATGAAGTGTTTATTAAATGAAGTATTCACTAAATTTAGTTGTATTAAACCAAAGTAATTAAAGTGCTTTAATGGAAAGACCTTTGGTTTTTGAGTGGAGAATAAATGGAAGGAAGTGGACTGGGGCATTATGTGAGTGGGAGGAGCACTCACATGAATTAGAGGACGGAAGGGGCTTCCCCTATCCCCTATAAAAATAGGTGAACTCCTCCCCCTCTCTCACTCACTCTCCATAGCCTCTCTCATATGCCCTTTGGTTGGCATCTTCTCCCTCTTGCTTGCCTTGTCCATTGCCAGTATAAAAGGTCTCAGCGAAGCCCTACTCTAATCCTTCCCCTCCACTACCATAGCGTAGTGCTGTTGGAGTTCCCAAGGATCCGCTACTTTGACTGCCTGGATGGAGCGAGGGTTCGGGAGTCGTTGGCACACCGCACGTGTGGCCAATTGTGGAGACGATGTCCATTTGTGGCGCTGGTCGTCTGCATGTCCTTGAGGACGGCCGTGTACATCTACATCAACCACGTTTGTTTGTGTGAATATTTTCCCGCTTATGGTCTACGAGGGTGAGTCCATCTGTAACAGTTACAAGTATTGCCTATATATATGATCTTGGCAGTTACAACCATAGTGAAAGAGCATGTGGGCCCCCATGTGTGGTTTTGGTAATTAATGACAATCTTTATGGACTAATGTGTGTATTAAGTTGCACTTGTAGGATTTGTCCATTGTCATCGCTTGAATCATGTGTTGGCTTCAAGGTAGATGATATGAATAAGAAGAATAAGTGTTTTTCAAGCTCAAAATGCGCCATATCTAGAAGATCTCATGTTTGATGCTTGCCATCCTTGGTGGTCTTGTATCGATGAAGAGGAATCAAGAAAGGTGTGCATCTTGAGAAGGTCAAGTTTATCTACATCGCGCTCAAGTAGAATGCTCAAGGCAAAGGTATTCTTGATAGGTTTTCCCTTTTGCCGGTCTCATGTTGTTTGTTGGGAGACCGGGTTTAGGATCGATAGCCATACTATCAAGAGGGGCTCTCGAGTGAGTATCTCAATCATATTGTTCGGAGAGAGCTCAAACCTTTGCATACTTGCATCATCGTATTTGGTTGTTATTTGGTCTTATCCTTGTGAAGATATAGAGCTTGTGGTAATCTTCATAACAAGCTCTTGTTCATCAAAATCGGATCTCCCTTTTATATCTTGTTGTGATTTTGATCTTTGAGGTTTTTCGGTTTCTCACCAAGGGAGGTATCTCACTTTAAAATACATGAAGTATTCTCACTTGGTGATAACCAATATTTTTCCTCTTTCCAACGCAATTGGATTCGGATCAATCGGAGTTACCAAACTAAAGTTATGACCGGTTGAATATTTGACTATTTGATTTAAAAATAAAAAAACCCATGTTTGGGCCGCGGTACTACCGCTTCCCACTACCGTCCCGATCTTCTTGCACGGCGCACACTTCTGTGTGGCCCGGTGGCCTCTCCGGCTCTATCGTCCTGGCCCGGTAGTACCGCTCGGGCGGGCCGGTACTACCAACCGGCCCAGCCCACCTAGATCCCCGCCACCGCCAGCTGCTCTCGCGTGTGCCACCTCTCGCTCCCGCGTGCATTCCCGCCTCGCTCGTTCTTGCCCCGCCTTGATCATTGTGCACTCACCCGGTTCCCGCGTGCGTCGCCCGGCTGGCCCCGATTCACTGCCTCGCTCACTGGCTTGTTCTTTCACTGAGCCTAGGTCGGGTGCAGTAGTACCGGCCCATTTCCGGTACTATCGGCCCAGGCGGAAGCAGGCCCCAATGGGCAGAAATCTGGGCCGCTATATATTGCCTCTCCCTTTTTCTTTTCATTAGTTGCTTCTTCCTCTATTTTTTAAGCTTTGTCCCATTTTCTCTTGCTCTTTGAAGATTGATTTAATATTTTACCCCAATGATTCTTGATCATATTTCAAGGGAAGATAGAGGAGATCTAGATCTACAAATTGACCAAGCCATATCATCTCTTTGTGAGTGTATCTTTGGTATCTAGATCTTGGGAGATTTTGTGTTCCTCTTTGATTCTTCCTCTCTTGTTCCCCCAACAGATTTAGTAGCTTTGTTGGAACTTGAGAGTGAAGAATTGGAGCATCTTTGTGGTGTTCTTGCCTTTTGCATTCGATGCATCGGTTTGAGTTCTCCTCGGAGGGTTTGGTTTGTGATATTCACACAAGCTTGTCCCTCTTGGGTTCTTGGAACCCTAGACGGTTGTGTGGAAGTGGTCGGTCTCAGATCTCGGACATTGGTTGTAAAGATTCAGGATTGAGTTGGGAGACTTCGAGTGTTGTGGAGGTCTTCTCAACAAAGTTGTAAAGGTTCCGATCGCCACCTTGAAGGCCACCGTATAATTGGTCGGGTGCTTGCCGTGCGGCGGGTGCTCGGGAGAATGGGGTGAGGTCTTTTGTGGCGTTGGTGGTCTTAGTACCGCCCACCCCTCCAACGAGATGTACTTCCATTGTGGAAGGAACTCGGTAAAATATCACCGTCCCCGCGTGCCTCGATTATCTCTATACCCGAGCTTTTTTACTTATGCACTTTACATTATGATAGCCTTCCTGCTTGAAGTAATCTATATCTTGCTATCACATTGTTGCTTGTCTTGCTTAGCATAAGTTGTTGGTGCACATAGGTGAACCTTAATATATAGGCTTTATGCTTAACAAAATAAAACAATAGTTTTATTTCGCCATTGTTAAGCCCATCTCGTAAAAGTTTTAAACCACCTATTCACCCCCTCTAGGCAGCATCCGTGATCTTTCACGTAGGATTTTTTGTTTTCTATGCAACAAATCCCATTAGTGGTGTCAGAGCTATGTCTATGTGTAGATGCTTTGTACATTAAGAACACATAGAGATGTGTGCGTTGATAGTCTTGTTATTGCAAATCTCTTGTACTTCAGATATTGGTGGCATAGTGGGATGAAGCGGCCCGGACAAACTTTACATGTCCTCTCACATGAGACCTGTTCCACGCTTGACATGCAACTCATTTTGCATAAGTGGCTAGCGGGTGTCTATCTCTCCCACTATAGTTGATATCTGATTTGACATTTGATTTACAACATTTGCTTAATAACTTGGTTATCACCGTTGTGGCTGAAGTTCGTAGGTAGAACGGTTCTATCCTAGAAATCCCATAGCCGCGTAAAATATGCAAAAATAAATTAGAGGTGTCTAACTTATTTTTGTAGGGCATGTGATGTGATATGGTCTATGATACAAACATTGTTGTATAAACTGTGTTTTATTGTAAAAACGGTAGGAGCCATATGGTTGTTATTTTAATTTTATGGCATGTGTGCCTTAAAATGGAAATCCATGTAATTAGATTAGTGGAGAACAACCTTGGTGATGGAGCCATGGACCTTGATGACACGCCGGTTGTAGAGGTCTCAACCTAATAAGGTAGATTCCTCCTGTGTTTTACAATGCTAGTCCCTGGATCAATAGCTAGCATCCACAGTTAAGATGTAATATCAAGAAACAAAGGTCATAACATAACTTTACAACCAGGAATAGCATAAGTTTATTACATCAATCATAGCTCATTTGGCTATTACATTACATTGCAGCGGAATAACTATAATCATGGGGTCCATCATCTTCAAAGTGCCACAGGCAGATGTTGGTTGTAGACTTTGTAATCCTAAATCAATCAATCTTCACTAAAGACAGTCAAACCTGCAACATTACAAGTTACAGCCACAAGGTCAATACATTTGAATTGTATTGGCAAGTTCCACTACTTTGTGTATTATGAGTGGATCCTATCATTACATGCATATTTGGCTAAGTAGAGTTTAAGGCTTATTTGCATAAAGCAATATTTATCCTATCTTTTCAAAATGGTTTTGATCCTTTGTCAAATCACTTTTCCAAATTCCTTGAACTCCTTGGTAGAAACACAAGTGTTCAAGTCCTTGTCAAAATTCCTTGAGCTACTTGGTAACCCCAAGTGCAACAAGTTTTATCAAATCTCATGAGTTCCTTGGTAACCCCAAGTACATCATGCTCTTGAGCACCTTGGTAACCCCAAGTGCAACAAGCTTAACAAAATCTCTTTGAATTCCTTGGTACCCCCAAGTGCATCAAGTTTTTATATTAGAAATTGGAATGTCGAGATCTCCCATGGTTCAAACTTTAGTTGCTCAGTATTGTCCATAACCGGGGACACGGCTAAGTACTTAGATTTTATTAACTTCTGCAGAAGGAGTACACTTTGCCCACATGACACAATCCCATCTTGTTGCCACCAGTGGCCTACTGGATTAGTGCTCACCAAGATGGAGTACTGGCAGACTGAGAATGTGACGAAGTCTTTCCAAAAGGTCCTCCCATACATCATTGCTAGCTTGTCTTCAGCCCCCATGAAGCATTCCAGATCCCCATGTCCGGTAACTAAAGACAATGTATGGGTCTTCCTAATGTAATTGACTAAGCCAGAGCCATAATAGCATGTGGTTGCACACGAAAGCCACAATTGGAGAAACATGTTCAATCTCTAAGTTTCCTAGGTGGTTTTCATTTGGAGCACAACACAAAGTGATTGCCATAAACATGGTTCCTTTTGTTGCCACCTTCTCCAAAACATAAAGTGTCCACCACCTAGGTGGTTCATTGAGTCCTTGTTTTATTATGTAAAACACAAGTCCTTTTCTCAACCTTTTTAAAATCTCAACATGTATCTCTTTTCAAACATAGCATGTCTAAGCATGTACAACTTCAATATTTTCACTAAGGAGTGTTTAGGGAATCCTATTAGGATTTAGCATAGCATAAGTATAAAACATTTTCATGCATGTTTACAAAATCCACTAAGTATAATGAAAATAGTAGGACTTTTGTATGATAGTGTAACTTGCCTTTTTGGAAGAGAATGGTGGTTCACTCCTTGATCTTTCTAGTATCACACTTCACTACAAATCAATCAAGCAAACACAAATTCAATTCACATTCTAACCAAAGTCAAACAAACAATTTTTCACACACACAAGGTAATGGAACCTATGTCATGCATAAGTATGCAAAGGTTGGTTCTATTGCAAGGTTGGCCTCTACTAGGTTTATAAGATTTGTAAGGTCCAAATTGGTCATTTACCAAAATGGAAAAGTCATTAGTTAGAGGGTTTTGCTCAAAAATCTATTTTAAAATCCATTCAACATTTTATATGGTGGAAAATAGTTTTATTAAATCTAAATCCTTTAAGTTTTCACCAAAAGTTTCTAACTCTCAAGATTTGTTGTTTTGGGTCAGTAGCTTTGAATCAAAATATTTTCTCAAAGTTTTATTCCAAAATCCCTTTTCATAATAAAACCATTATCTTTATTTGGCTAGAATTAGACTAATTCAATTAATCCATTCTAAATTTTTCCAATCTCATTTTCAAAACCATGGGTTGGTTCCTAGGGTCAGTATGGTCACTACAACCCATTTTGGAAAAGTTTTAATCTTAAAATCAATTTTAAACAATTTTTCTACTCTAAACAAGTACACAAATGTTTCTGCAAATTCAAACAAGCTAACAGATACTATTTTCGAAACTAAGGCCATGGTTGGCTAGGGCTTGCTCTCCTGAATCCACTGATATAAAATTTGAAATTTTTGGACATGTGGTTTGAAAGTTACAAGGGTTTGAAGTTTGCAAATAAATCTGATTCAAATCTGTTTTTAAACAAACCAGGGGACACGCGGCGTGTTCTAACTGGACGGTACCGGTTCAGGTGGATCGCGGGTTGCAGGCCGTTAGATCAAGTGGCATCGCACGGCGCTGGCTGCGTACCTTTTCGAGTTTAAGTGATCTAATCTCGCTCGCCCGATCTAGATCGAACGGCTCTGGTTCGCTTGACCAAAAGTGAGCGGCGCCGACGGCGGCTAGCGGCGGCGCACGGCCAGGCGGTGGCGCTACGGCGGCTACAGGAAGCAAAGAGGGGAGGGAAAATGCTCACCAGAGTCGCAGGGCTGTGGTGATGCTCGATGTGCTGTTGGCTTGACAAGGGGCGCTTGGGTACTGCGGCAATTGCTCGCTGGAGTTGGTTCTGGCAACGGGCGGCTCTGGTCGAGGTCGAGGACGTCACTGGAGATAGCCCTAAGACAACACAAAGGCGCGGTCAGATGCGCAGGCTCAAGACAATGCTATGTGCGTGATCGAGAAGTGAAGGGGCGGTCTGGTTCACCTGGTAAACGTCGTCGGAGAGATTGCGGACGGCGGCGTCGTCGGAACTTGTCAAAGCCGACGCTTCGGGGCGCCCGCGGTTGAACGGAGGGCACGGGCAGAAGCGCCAGGGAATGGGGAAGCTGCCAGCGTGCTCAGGGAGGCTCGGGGAGGTGTGGCTTGGCCGAAATCGACAAAGGAAGCTCGTCGGAGCGAGGGTGGTGCGGCGAGAAATGGAGCAGCCTGGGGGCGAGTCAAGGCGTGGTGACAGAGGGGAACGGAGGGGGAGACTCAGGCGTTTTATCGAGCATGGTCAAGGCGAGTAATGGTGGCTGCATTATGGCGAATTAAGGCCGCGGAATCTCTGCAGGAAACGGCGATGAGGGGGGGGGGGGAGAAGGGGTCGTGCGGGTGAGGAGGAAGAACAGTGGTAAGGGGGTCCAGTCGTCAGTGGGAAAGAAATTAGGGAAAGGGTCCACCCGTCAGTGTCTGTTTGAGTCAGTGCTTAGGTAGGAAAACGTTTCGCTGTGGATAGAGGAGCTGGGCTGGCGCTGGGCCTTAGTGGGCTGCTGGGTTGGATTGGTCTAATCCTTATTTTTTTCTGTTTCTGATTCTTTTTCCTTTTCCTAATTTATTTCCTGTTTTGAATTTCAAACAAGGTTCAAATCAATTCAAACTACACTCAAACTTTGTAATATTGAAATTAGTTCTGTTTAGTAATATGAACCAAAATCCAAATTCAAATCAATAATTTTAATAATAGGGGCTATTACTATTTAATTAAATGGATGTTCCAATTATTAATTCCATAGGTTTTGATTTAATTCAAAATTCCTCTTGAGAACTAAATGATTTTAAACCATTCAGTAGGTTGTTTTTGAAAATAAGAAATATTTGGAAAGCTTGTTTAAAATAAAAATAACATTTGGTTATATAGGGTCCATTAATAATTAAATACAAGGGGCCTTAGTTATTAAATCCAATAGAGTTTGATTTTATTAATAAAATCTTTATTTGAAACCTAAATATTCTCAAAACCAAATCAGTAGGTTTTATTTGGAAAATACAGAATATTTGGAAAAACTTATTTTAAATAATTTTAATAAGTTTTGATGTTTCAATTAAATTGGTAAAACCTTTTATTTAAATAAAGTTAGATATTAAATCCTTATTAATTTATTTAATCAAATCTTTGCTAATTTTATTCAAAACAAAATGTTTTAAATAAAAAGTTTGGCCAAGGTTTAATTTGGCTTTATAAAATAAATCTATATTTATGAATCCACCTTTTCCAAATCTTTTTATTAAAAGATCCAAAATAGTAATTCTAAAATATTATAATTTCCTTTATTTAAAATGTTTATCTTTTTTTATATCCCTTTAGGATTTTATTTAATTCAAATGGGTTTGAAGTTCCAATTGAATTCAAAAGTTTCTTCTGGCCCTGAAAATCAACAAAATTTTATTTTATTCATTTATTTTTCACATTACAAGATTTGGAAAATCTTGGGATGTGACACCGGTGGAATGACGGAGATCATGCCATGACGCACGCGATGGAGATCGAATGCGATAAGGACCATATCATATCACATTATATATGCATGTGATGTTTATTCTTTGATGCATATTATTTTGCGTTGACTTGATCACCTCGGTAGTATTGATTGCCTCAGTAGAATTATAAGATGATCCCTCCCACTAAATATCAAGATAATAATATGTTATTCCTTAGTATGCACCGTTAAGGAAGTTCATCATCTCTCAGCACCACGTGATGATCGAGTGTGATAGTTTCTATGTTCGCATACAACGGGTGTAAGACAGTTTTACACACGCAAATACTAAAGTTCTTACTTGACAAGCCTAGAATGTACAGACATGGCCTCAAAACATGAACCAAAAGGTAAAGCACAAGTCATATGGAGATATGATGAACCATGCGATGCTCGCCATTGGAGCTGCGCCACCACTCGTGATGATTAGTCGTGGCATAGTGAATTTGGTTCGTGTAATCACTAAAATTGCTAGAGGGATGTCATTTTGAGTGGGAGTTCACATAAGTAATTTTAAATTAGCTTGAACTCTGTCTGTTACAAACCTAGTTTAAACAGTCTTTGCAAATAAATTGTAGATCATGGCACCCCCTACATTCAATTTCAATGCGTTCCTTGAGAGAAAAACTGCAAGATAATGGGTATAATTTCACCAACTGGTATCACAAATTCAGAATTTTCCTCATGGGTATAAAGAATTCCTATGTGCCGGAAGGTCCGCTAGGTGACGCTCCTGCTTATACTACGTCTCAGGATGAGAGCAATGTGTATGATACAAATCATGATGACTATACACTCTTGTACATTGTGCGATCCTTCAGTCACTGGATCATGAACTCCAAAAAGCACTTTGAACTTGGCAGTGTTGATGCTATGGTGAAGAAACTCAAAGCCATGTTTGAGAGCCAGGTCCATGCCGAGAGAGATATGATCTCCGACAAGTTCTTTAGTGCAAAAATGAAGGAACACGACTCTATGAACGAGCACGTCATAATGATGACATGCTATGTTTAACATCTTAAGGAACTAGGATGTGAAATCACAGCTGATCTTACGATGGATAGAGTTTTGTAGTCGCTCCCACCTAGTTATAAAGAGTTTGTACCGAATTACAAGATGAGCGATGCGATTAGATCGCTCACCGAACTCGCTGCCATGTTGATGGTTGCCGAAGTAGACATAAAGAAAAGGCTCCAGGAAGAGAAGGGTGATAAGATCACCACCTTTGAAGGAAAGGGAAAGCCCAAATGTGATTTCATAAGGGCGACAAACTTGTTGCCGCGCCTGAGATGAAAACCAAGGGAGGCCCGAAGCTTGATTCTGAATGCTTTTACTGCAAGGCGGATGGTCACTAGAAGCAGAACTGCCCAAAATACTTGGCAGATAAGAAGGTTGGGAAAGTGAACAAAGGTATATACTACCTCCGTCCCAAGGCTTAAGGCCTTTTTTTTTGAAAAGTCAAACTATGTAAAGTTTGAACAAGTTTGTAGAAAAATATATTAATATTTATAATATGAAAAACATATCCTTTGATACATCATGAAACATATATTCACATGGTATCTATATAATATCATAGTTCTTGATAGTTTTTTTCTAAAAACTTGGTCAAACTTTTTATAGATTAACTTTTCGAAGAAAAATAGGCCTTAAGCCTTGGGATGGAGGGAGTATGATATACTTGTTATTGATGTGTACCTTACTAGTAGTAGAAGTAGTACCTGGGTATTTGATACTGGTTTGGTTGCTAATATATGTAACTCGAAACATGGACTAAGGAATAGTCGACCATCAACAAAGGATGAAGTGACGATGCGCGTAGGCAATGGATTGAAGGTTGATGTGATCACCGTCGAGATGCTGCCACTTCATCTACCATCGAGATTGACAATAAACCTTAATAATTGTTATTATGTGCCTACATTGAGCATTAACATCATATCTGGAGCATGTTTATTGCAATAAGGTTATTCATTTGTATCGGAGAATAATGGTTGTTCCTTTTATATGAATAACATCTTTTATGGCCACACACCTATGTTGAATGGTTTATTTGTCTTGAATATAATTAAGCTAAATGATGCTGCATATTTGTGGCATTGTTGTTTGGGTTATATTGGTGTAAAGCGCATGAAGAAGATCCATTCTGATGGACTGCTTGAATCACTTGATTATGAATCATTTGAAACATGTGAACCATGCCTTATGGGCAAGATGGCTAGAACTCCGTTCTCTGCAACAATGGAGCGTGCAACCGACTTGTTGGAGATAATACATATTGATGTATGTGGTCCAATAAGTGTGTTGGCACGCAGTGGATATCGTTATTTTGTAACCTTCACGGATGATTTAAGTAGATATGGGTATATTTACTTAATGAAACACAAGTATGAAAAATTTGAAAAGTTCAAATAATTTCAGAGTGAAGTAGAAAATCATCGTAACCGAAAGATTAAGTTTCTACGATCCGATTGTCGAGGAGAATATCTTAGTTACGAGTTTGGCACACACATGATACAATGTGGAATTGTTTCACAACTCACTCCTGCCGGAACCACAACGTAATGGTGTATCCGAACGTCATAATTGAACCTTATTGGATATGGTGCGATCTATGATGCCTCTTACAGATTTGCGTTTATCATTTTGGGGTCATGCATTAGAGACTGCTGCATTCACTTCAAATAGGGCACCATCAAAATCCATTGAAGCGACACCGTGATACGCCCAATTTGCATCACCTTTCTATATCCTAATTTACCTTTATTCATTGATATTTGTCTTATTATGAGGTATTACTTATGGATTTTTATCTGTTTATGCATGTTGGATGATTCTTGGAGGATGGATTGCCGGAGTCTGGATTGTGATGGAAAATAAGGCGTTTCGGTGCAATTTCGTGAAGATCAAAAAAATACCAAAAAATATGGAAACATATTATTTTACCAAAAGACGAAGGAAGCGAGAAGGAGGGACAAAGATGGGACTCAGGGGCCCACACCCCTAGGCACGGGCCCACCTGACCCCGCGCCTAGGGCAGGTGTGGCCCACCTGCCCGGCCTCCGACTCCGCCCCATCGCCTATATCTTCCCTTCAAAACACTAAGGCTCGGGGAGCGACCACAGATACATTTCCGCTGCCTCTGGGGGGCGGAAAATACCGAGAGAGAAAGATCTCTCCGGCAGACAGATTTCTATCGGGGGAATTCCTTCCCGGAGAGGGGAGACCATCGCCATCAACACCTCATCAAGCTAGGCTTCATCGGGATCATCATCATCATCATCATCATCCACACCAGCACTATCATCACCACTCCGTCCCGTTGTAACATTTGTGTTGGATATTGCTTTAGTTCTTAGGGGAAACTTTCCCGGTGTTGATTACTATTGTAGTTGATGCTTGTGAGTGGAAACATTGGATTATTGTTTATGTTCAGATTGTTATCCATTACCATATCATATTTGAATATTGATCCATATGATGTCTTGTGAGTAGTTCGTTTAGTTCTTGAGGACATGGGAGAAGTGATGTTGTTAGTAGTGAATCTGTGATGAGTTATCATTCAATGGTTTAGTATTTAAGTTGTGGTGCTATTCTTCTAGTGGTGTCATGTGAACGTCAACTACATGACACTTCACCATTTATGGGCCTATGGGAATGTATTGTGTATTTTGCTACTAATCATGGGGTTGCTGGAGTGACAGAAACCTGAACCCCCGTTAGGACACCTTTGCACAAGGGAGCGTAGGATCTCAGAGTTTAAGGCTGTGGTTAGATTTATCTTAATTACTTTCCTGTAGTTACAGATGTTTGCAGGGGGTTTAATCACAAGTATGTTTTAGTCCTAGGAAGGGCGGTATGTTAGCACAGGTTCACCCAGACACACCAGAGGAGAGTACTCATCTATTTGAAGCGAACGCACTTGACAGAATTCCCATGTGTCCTCGAGAACGTTTGGTCCTTATAAGTGAAAGGGCATGTATGCCCCCATGTGTGGGTTTGGTAATTAATGACAATCTCTATGGACTAATGTGTAAATTGAGTTTCACTTGTAGGTGTGTCCATTGGCATCGCTTGGGCCATGTGTTGGTCTCAAGGTTGGAAGATGAAGAAATGTCCAAGGGCTTTGTGCCCATTGGAATCATGAAGAAAGAAGGAGCTTGAAGGTCGATCAAGGCATGTGAAAAGAGTTGCATCAAGATGGATCAACCTCAAGTAAGGATGAAGAAGGACGAGCTTAAGATGCGCCATCTCTAGAAGATCTCATGCTTGAAGCTTGCCATCCTCGTGCTCATGGAATGATGAAGACAAGTTCAAAGAAGAGGTTTCCCCATGGAGTATGGGGGAGCATTTTGCAAGTCTTCATCAAGCAAGAGCGAGCAAGAGCAAACAAGAAAGGTGTTCCCACTATAGAAGAACAAGACGGTCTACATCAAGTTCAAGTGGGACGCTCAAGGCAAAGGTATGTTGATAGGGCTTCTCTTTTGCCGGTCTCGTGTTGTTAGTTGGGAGACCGGGTTTAGGATAGATAGCCGTGCTATCAAGAGGGGCTCTCAAGCGGGTGTCTCGTCTGCATCGTTCGGAGAGAGCTCAAACCTTTGCATTCATAGCATCATCTTTCTTGGTTGTTATTTGGTTCTTGTCCATGAGAGGATCTAGAGCTTGTGGTCACCATCATAACAAGCTCTAGCTCATCATCTAAGGATTTCACTTGCATATCTTATACCGGTTTTTGATCTTGCGAGTTTTCCGGCTCCACACCTTGGGGGATAGTTCACAACTCCCAAGGTGATACCAAATATTTCGACTTTTTGTTGGATTCTATTCGTCGTTATCCTTCCAACAAAATTGGTTTCATCCTGTTTGGAGTTCGAATGCAAAAGTTATTGCGTTTCTGGTTTTCTGGTTTCTGGAATTTCCCTGACCGGAAGTTCCGGCGTCCCACCGGAAGTTCCGCTAGGGCATCTTTGCCGCCGAAAGTTCCGTTGGAAGTTCCGGGTCTTCTTCCGCTCACGCTTAGTAACCTTCTGTTTTGAAGCGTTCTATTTGCCGGAACTTGCATCGGAAGTTCACCGGAACTTCCGGTCTGTTTTGACCGGAACTTCCGGTTGCGCTTCTGGAGCGGGCGTCAACAGTCTGATGACCGTTGGAGCCAGGCTGGGCGGAACTTCCGCCATGATTCGTTTTTTTAGTTTCTCGCTCCGCAGTTTTCGACCGTTGGCTGGGTGCCACAGGAACTTCCAGCCTCCCACCGGAAGTTCCGGCCAGGTGTCGCGAATGCCCATAACGGGCAGATCTGGGAGCCCTTTAAAAGGGTCTCCTCTTCCCCTTCGTGTGTACTTGCTTTTCTTCTTGGTTCTTAGCTTTCACCCTCTCCTCCATTGTCAACCTTGAAGAAGCTTTCCCTCTCCCTTCCCCCTCCTATGATTCTTGCATCTTTTTGAGGGATTTGAGAGAGGAGATCTAGATCTACAATCCCCCCAAGTCAAATCCCTTCTTTGTGAAGGAATCATTGGGATCTAGATCTTGGACAGTCTTGTGTTCTTCCTCCCTTATTCCCCCAATAGCTTTTGTAGCTTTGTTGGAATTTGGGAGAGAAGGACTTGCCCTTGCATTTGGTGCATAGGTTTGAGTTCTCCTCTTGTGTTCTTCCTCCCTTATTCCCCCAATATCTTTTGTAGCTTTGTTGGAATTTGGGAGAGAAGGACTTGCCCTTGCATTTGGTGCATAGGTTTGAGTTCTCCTCGGAGATTCGACGAGTTCAAGCTTATGGGCTTGTTTCTCTTGGGTTCCTTGGAACCCTAGACGGTTGTGTGGTTGGATTGTTGACCTTTTGTGGTCTTGTTGACCTTTTGTGGTCTTGTAGCCTTTTGTGGCATTGTTGGCCTTTTGTGGCATTGTTGGCCTTTTGTGGCTTTGTTGTTGGGAGCCTCCAATTCAGTTGTGGAGTTAGCCACAATCTTGTACGGGTTCGGTGACCTCCCTCAAGCGTCCCATAGTGGAGCAAGTGCCCGCCTTTTGTGGTGCGCACTTGGGAGAATAGGGTGAGCCTTTTGTGGCGTCGGTGAGTTGCATGCTTCCGCATCCGGGGTGAGGCCTTGTGTGGCGTTGGGTGAGCATCGAGCCACCACACCTCGAGGTGAGCCATTTGTGGCGTTCGGAGAGCATTGCGCCATCGCACCTCTCCAATGGATACGTAGCTTCTTTGGAAGTGAACTTCGGGAAACAAATCTTCGTCTCCGCGTCTATTGGTTATCTCTCAACCGAACCCTTTACTTATGCACTTTACATTGTGATAGCCATCGTGCTTGAAGTATTTATACCTTGCTATCACCTTGTTGCTTGTATTGCTTAGCATAGGTTGTTGGTGCACCTAGGTGAACTTAGTGGCTAGGTTTTGTGCTCAATAAATTAAATGTTAGTTTTATTCCGCATTTTACTTGAGCCTAAACCGTAATAATTTTAAAAGCCTATTCACCCCCCTCTAGGCGACTTCCTTTGTACTTTTAATCGGTATCAGAGCAAGGTCTCTCGCTTTTAGGCTTCACCGCTTCGAGAGTAAAGATGTCTCCTAGGGGTTTAGTGCACTCTCACACATTTACTTTTGATGGCACACATTATGATGTTTGGCGTACTCGCATTCTTAGTCATTTCCGGGCCATTGACCCAAACATTGAGCGCATTCTAGATATGGGCTTGTCTCCTCCTAAGGATCCCCAAAATCTATCTTTGGAGGAGAAGACAAACTCTTATCTCGAAGGGCCGCGATGAGTTCTCATCTTCTTCCACTTCACCAACATGTGATTTGTCACAAGGTAATGATATGGTGAGTGGTGATAGAACTTGCAATGTAGATAGTGAGATTTCCATTCATGATTCTTTGTCTCTATCTCATTGCAATGTTGTATCTTTGTGCATGAACACTTGCAGGACCATATGTGATTTACATCCTAGTGTTGATTGCCCTTGCATATCATGTAGAAATGGTTTGAATATACCTCATGATGATATGCTTGCTTTGCCTTATTGCCATGATAAATGTGTTTCTATTTCCTCTAGTTCTTGTGTTTCTAACCATGTAGAGGAAAGTGAAGAATGTGTGGGCCAAGGCAAGGTTGTCATTAGAGCTTCATGTGTTCCCTCATCATCTTCTTCCAATGTTCACTTGTGCCTCATGGCTAAGGGTTCAAAGGTAACCTCTCCTTTAGACTCCAATATATCTCATGATGATGTGAATGTTGATCATGTAGAAGTAGATAATGATGTTGCTTTTTTAAAAGAGAAGGGGGGGCTAGTCCTTCGTGCTCTTCATCCTAATAAAAATGCTTGCTCTACTTTCATTGAAATCTTGACTTGTGCTATTGAAAGTAGGCAACTAATATATGAGCATGAGGACAAAATAGATAAAATAAGTAGTCTTGAGCGTGAGTATGCTAATGATATTGCCAACCTAAATGAATCTCTTGAAGAGGAACAAACCACTAAGGAATCTCTTGAGGAGGCCTTTGCTCTAGAGCTATCTAGAGTAAGGAAATATCATGATAGAGAGTTTGAGGTGGCAAGTGCTCTTCAAATTAAAAATGATGAACTTGAAGTTGCCTATGCTAAACTCCTTGAGGATTTTGAGAACCTCAACAATGGCTCTAGGGTCATCAAGGGTGAGCTCATCAAACTCACCGAGTTACATGAGCAACTTAAAGCTTCATATTCTAAAGAGCTTTCCAAGTTGCCCTCACCTCTTGCTTTAATTGATGATGCTTGTGCTACTAACTCTATTTCGTGTGAAGCATATATCTTGAAGGAGAATGTTGAGCTAAAGGCTCAACTTGCTTTGCTAACAAGCAACTATGGGAGATTATAAGAAATTCATGCCAAGCTCTCAAGCTCGCATGAGGATCTTCTACTCTCCCATGGTAGGCTAGAGTTAGCTCATGAGGCCATTGTGTCAAAGGTAACATCTAGTGGGCCTCATGTGGACATTAGCACTACTTCTACTCCTAATGCTATATTGCCATGTGCTAGTCCTTGCAATTCATCCTCTCACAACCATGCTAAATCTTGTGATGAATTGCATCATTTGCCTTGTTGCTCTAACAATGAAGCTTCTACTTACTCTAGTATTGTTGTTGACACTAACCATGTAGAGGAAGTCAAAGAGCTCAAGGCTCAAGTCACTTCTTTGAAGAATGACTTGAAAAGGTGTCATGATGGGAAGACCACGCTCAAGAATATGTTGAGTGTGCGACGACCCCCAAGTGACAAGAGTGGGCTTGGATTCAACTCCAACACCAAGAGTAAGCCCACTAACTCGTTGAAGCACAAGGGCAAAAAGAAGAAGGGCCAAGGACAAGTGAAGAATCCGGCCAACATTGTGTGCTTCAAGTGCAAGGAAGAAGGGCATCATGTGAGGGATTGCCCATTGAAGAAGAAGCCTCTTAGTGAGAAGCAACGGGGGAAGCGGCCTCAAGCTCCTCCACAAGCTCAAGATGGGCCACTTCCCAAGAAGCCTCAAGCTCTTCTTCATGGTGCAGCTCCTCCCAAGAAGAAAGACGCCAAGAGAAGAACTTGCTACATATGCCGTGAGAAGGGGCACCTTTCTTCCTCATGCACCATGGGTAACTCCTCATCCCATCCTATCTTGTTTGATGATGATTATTCACTTCGTAAGGATGAGGGTGGCAATGTGTTTGCCAAATTTGTTGGTGCCCAAAGTGGTGTCAAGAAAAGAACCATTTGGGTGGCCAAGCCTATTGTGACTAACTTCTTAGGACCCAACTTGGTTGGGGACCAACAAGCTAAAACTTGATCAATAGGTGTTTTTGGAGGGCATTGGAGACTTGGCTATCTTATGAAGAGTTGAGGGATCTTCATTATAGTCTTGTTGTCAAAGTCAATTCATTGGTTATCATGCTTCTATTCCTTATCCAATGTTCCTCCTTTCGGTAACTTGTGCTAAACTCCTTTACATTTATAGTTACTTGCTCCCTTGTGCATGTGTTGGTTGTGTACCTTGCATGTGTTTGTACATGTTGTGCTTCCCACTTACTTATATTGACCTATGAATTATGTAACATCCATAAATTCATATTCCAAAACTCATTCATATCATCCTTGCATTCATCATCATTTAGGGCTTTTCTCAAAATCATTTCAGAAATAGGAGCAATTGTGGCTCATTATTTTTTGAAAACCCTAGCCTTTGTGCTACATGCTATTGAGAAGGATGTTGTTATTCATTCAGGATGATTTGAATTCAAACTTAAGTGGTCTCAAAAACTTAAGCAAAGTCTCAAAGCAAATTATGAATTAAAACAAATTCTATGCCTATTATCACATCTCATAAAGGCATGGTTTTAATTTATTTTTCAAAAGACCCAAGTGTTCAGGAGTGTTCAGATGTGTTTAACACTTATTTAAGAGCAAGATTTATTGTACAAAAGTCTTGTAAAACTTTGGATTCAAACAGATTTGAATTTGGGTTTGAAAACCATATTTAGAAAAGCAATCAGAAAAGGAAAAGGAATAAAGAGGAAAAAAATAAGACAACCAGCTAATCAGGCCGACCCAGCCCAATTCGGCCCAGACTAGCCCAGTAGCGCACACCCCCGCGAATCGTTTTCTTTACCCACTCTCGCACCCACCAGCTCACTGACGGAAGGGACCCACTCCCTTTTCCCTCTATCGCTGACAACCGCGGCCCACTCGAGCATCGTCGTCTCCACCCCCCACGACCAGTTCATCCCCAAATCAGCGCGGCCGTTTCCTGTTTGATTCGCGGCTTCAATTCGTATCAATGCCCGAGTAATTCTCGCTCATGACCAGGTTATTTAAACCCCCTCTGTCCCCTCTCCCTTCTCCCCCAACTCCCAAGCCCAGAGCGCCCCCAGGCTGCACGCATTGCTCTCTGCAAACCCGCCGTCTCCGACGAGCCGCAGCCACGATTCCGGCCACCTCCGACCACCCCTCTGCCTCTGCTTCACACGAAAATCCTCCGCTTGACCTCACGCATCACCCGGTACCCCTGGTTCGCCCGCGCGTGACCCAGAACGTTGGCAACGCAAACGACTGAGCGCCACCGTCTTCAGCATCAACTCCGATGAGCTCCAGTGGTAAGTCCAGACCGCCCCAAACCTTCCCCTTCACGCACGCATCTTCGCCGTGGTATTCTGCATCTGACCACATCCTCCGTTTGCCTCGTAGTGATCTACAATGTCGCCTTCGACCTCGAGCAGAGCCACCGTTGCCAGATCCAACTCCAGCGAGGAATCCACCGCAACCCTGAGCGCCCCTTGCCGAGATGTCCACAAGTTGAGCATCCCTACGTCCTTGCAGTCTCGGTGAGTACCTTCCCTATCCTCCTAGCGACCGTTATCGCCGGCGCCGCCACCGTCTGACCGTCGCCGCCGCGCGCAGCCGTTAAGCGCCGCCAGATTTTGGCTTGATGATTTAGACCGTTGGATCTGTATCGTAGGGCTAGGATAGAATTTTAAACGAAGGGGTAAGCGCGCATCTGAGCCGCCAGATCCCACTTAGATCCTGCGGTCCGCAGAGCGCGATCCAACCGAATCGGTATGCGCCAGTGAGGTTGCGACACGTGTCTAGGGTGAATTCAAAAACAGAAATTCGAATCAGATTTAGATCCAAACTTCAAACTGCTATAACTTTTGAATGCCACGTTAGAATTTTGCAAACTTTATACCGTTGGATTCAGTGAATCAATGCCTTTCTGTTTATGCAAAGTGTTTAACAAATAGTAACCATTAGAATGACTTTATTTGTAGAAACATGTTTAAGGCTATTTTGAGTATGGATTTAGTTTAGTAATTTGTTTTAGGGATAAATAAGTTTAGTTTACAAACTTGTGACTTGTTAAGTTTCTGTAAACATGCACATGCTTGGTAGAGTTTTCAAAATCACCACTTAGTAAATTCTTGCATGCATGCATTCATATTATTTTTGACTGTATATAATTGTGTGTAATGGTGTGCTACAAATTTTTGTGTAGATTTTGCTAGTGATTGTGATTGTGAGGAGTGCTACTCTCCAAATTACCAAGTCAAGTGATATTTTCATGAATATTACTTTCCCATATTTTGTATTAGCATTAGATATTTTGCTAAGTCTTGCATGCTACCTTTTTACCAAAATGAAAGATTGGGAAATCCTAGTAGATTAGAATGGTAGAATTGCTAGGGAATTTTCCTAAGATAAGTTATCATGCCATGCTTAGCCTAGCTATTTAGCAAACAAGGGTTGGTGAAAATCTATACTTACTATGGTAAAATATTTCTAAGTCATGAGACTTAAGTTTTTCCTAATAAAACCACTAAGTCAATGAATCCCCTGGGTGGAATGGAAGGATTGGTTTATGTTGAGTGGTTACACAAGGCCATGGACTTGGGTTGTGTATCTCACTTGTGGTATGCCACCCAGGCACAAAGGGATTTGGAGGCCAAGTGTTGAGAAAGCTTACAGTGCAACCACTTGGCAATATGGGCTCTGCCTTGATCATATAGGTTGCTAGAACTTAGTCACTTGGACAGTTGGTGGTAGTGGGAATGATAGGTTGGAGCGTGTCCATTTGACTAAGGAAAGGCTTCTGAAAGGTCCTGTCTTGGGAAACCAAGTCTGGTGGGGAAAGTGCACAACCTCTGCAGATGGAAAACCTAAGTACTTAGCCTAGTCCAAGGCAATGGACAATTTGAGCATCAAGACATGGAAGCTACAAGAATCTCATCACTCCAACTTCTAAGTAAAAATTGGTGGGTGAACAAGGGTGAAGGACCCCAATGTCTATTGGTGGTCCCTTGGGAATGTTTTTGACAAAGAAAAACTTAGTGTTTTCAACTAATAGGGAAAACCTATTTTCAAGCAAAGCAAGCCAAGCTACACTTAGCCAAAATGCATATAGTAAAATAGTCCACTTAAAATTTACTAAGGTATCACTTGCCAATACTATTCCAAAGTATTGACCCTTGTGGCTGTAACTTATGATGTTGCAGGTTACTCTGATGATGAATAGGAGTCATGCGTCTACACTCAACATGCTTGCCTGTGGCACATGAAGATGAAGACTTATGTTTATTTACTTATTCCTTAAACTCTTGTATTAGGCCTAAGGCCCTGAGTTGTAAAAGACTATGTTTTATCTCTGGAATGAATGTAATAAACGACCTTTGTATCTGTGTACTTCATCTTAAACTGTGGATGCTAGCATTGATCCAGGGACTAGCATTGCAATCACAGGGATCCTTTCCTTTATAAAGGAGGGGTCTACAGATGGTATCAGAGCACTGTGTTGCCTGTAGGATTATGACCCTAGGATTGGAAACCACTAAGGAAAATTTTTAAATACTTCTACACTTGTCTATTCTTCTCGTAAACTTTTCTAATCTTCTCATTCTCATCTCTATTTGTAGATGAACTCCATCAACGAAGCCGTGAAGAAAGGACCACTCATGACCATGACCTTGGAGTGTGAAACTGGGTTTCCCAAAATTCTCAAGGACCTCATGGTGACAATGGAAGCACATGGTGCAGCTGTTTACAAAGGCTTTCCAGTGATGGATGAAGGAGTGGAGTATTGGTGGGTGCAACTTCACTTGTACAAAAACAAGGAAGACAACCACAAAGAAAGGGGATTCTGCATGTACACCAACACTGTGATGCACACCACATTCTTTGAGTCAGCCAGAGAAGCAGCTTGGAGGACTATCAAAGAACTTAGTGCTAGAGTCAAGTGCAGAATGCTCAACCTCCAAAAAGACTTAGAGAAAGAGAAGGAGCTTACCGAAGAGTTGGAAGCCACCAACCAAGAATTAAGGGGAGATATTATAGACTTAGTGATGGAATCAAGTGAACAAGATAGGTGGATTGCCTCTAGGAACATTGTGTTTGCTAATAGATCCAGTGAGATAGGATTGTAAAAGCACTTCGTTAGTTGGACCACCACTTATCACCTTATTTTCCAAAATGATACCTTAAATAAGTTGGACCTTGATTGATGTAATGGATTCATGTATGCATGACTTGTGTGATTTTGTGATTCCAAGGATGTGTATGCGATGTTGTCTTTATTTATCTTAAATTGTGTTGTTCTAACTTTTTCAATCTTATAAATAGATGCCTATTACCATCAGCACCATTGAGGAGTTCCAGGTTACCCGTTTTGGTCCCCGTATCGTTGAGCTTACCACTTTGCTCGATCTCCCTCTTCCCACCATCATGGTGTACCCACTCACCAAGTTCGAGAGGAAGGACCTCTGGGGCTTCAAGGTGAACCAGCCCGGACGCCAGACAGAGCCCACTACAGTGGCCATTGTCTTCAAGCTGATGCACGACGACAGGGAGAGAGGCATGGAGGTAGTCATGCAGGACCTGATAGGACGTCTCTTAGGCCGTCACTCCCGACAGGTTAGGGGCACTCACTTCCACGTCTTCGGAAGACGTGATGTTGATGGAGAGTCCATCGAATTTGAGGACGACTCGAGGGACGCGGCAGAGCCGATACGTCTCTATCTCCAGGACTTAGAGTCTCTCATCAGGCACGTGGACACGGACAGGACGAACGTCATGCTCAACAATGACGAGCTCCAGGTGCAGCTACGCGAGAAGGACAAGCTTTTCGCACAGCAGGACGGGATGGTCAAGGAAATGGAGACGAAGTTCGAGGCCCAGGACCGTAAGTTCAAGAGTCAGGAGAAACGCGTCCAGGATAGGAACAAGAAGATCCGGGACATGACCGAGGAACTGAAGTCCAAGGATTTCGAGCTAGAGCAGCAGTAGATGCTTATTGAGAGGCTTCGCTCCCAGAAGAGGGCTCTCAAGGCCAAGGTCGATTCCTTGACCACTACGATTGAGGAGAACAAGACCGCGATGGAGAACGCAGGTCTTACCTTCGTCGAGGAGGATATTGATGCTGATGAGTAGACTTGACTACTCGTTTATCTTTCATATTCGTACTTGTTATTGTGATCTTATTATTGGACCATCCGACATGTGGATGGCTTGACACTTGTGTGTTTTACTTCATGAACTTATTATGTGGTTGTTGAACTTTTATTCTTATGTTGCTTGATATGTGTTTGTTTGTGATGTAATGTGCATAAAACATCTATGGGTATCTCATTCTTATCTCTATTTGAACAAACCACAGATGCCTCCCCGTCGCGCAAACCCCAACCCCAACAACATCACTCCAGAAATGCAACAGATGATGAATGCTCAAACACAGCTTATGCAGATGATGACAACATTCATCCAAAACTAGAATAACAACAACAACAACCCCAATAACAACAACAACAATAACAATAACAATAACAACAACAACCCTCCGGGTTTTGATATGCTCACCAGATTTTTGCGTTTGAGGCCAGCTAAGTTCTCGGGGACAACTAATCCCATGGTGGACAATGATTGGCTATGTTCCGTGAACAAGGACTTAGTGACCGTGGGCTGCACGGATGCTGAAAAGGTCAGGTTCGCAGCTCATCTGTTGGAAGGACCAGCCGCCACATGGTGGGACAACTTCCAAATCACCACTCCTTTGGATGAGGTGACTTGGGCTATCTTTGAAGATGGCTTTCGCACTGCTCATATCTCATCAGGAATGATGAGTCTGAAAAAGAAGGAGTTTCACAACCTGAAGTAGCGCCACCGCAGCGTGGCTGAAGATATAGAAGAGTTCAACAATCTGGCGCGTTATGCACCGGATGAGGTTGACACAGATGCGAAAAGGAAGGAGAAATTTTTGGAAGGCTTGAATGATGAGCTAAACTTACAGTTGTCTGTGGCATATGTTCCAACTTATCAGTCTTTGTGTGACAAGGCTGCTATTTTGGAGAGTAAAATGAAGCAAGTCGAGAGTAGGAAGAGGAAACACTCCGACAAGCACATCTCGGGATCGTCTCACAAATGATCTCACTATGATGACAATGGAAGCTCAGGATCCCATAAGCATGGGAAATTCAATAAGCACCACAACCACAACTGTCATGACAACAAGCACCACCGCAGTCATGACAATGACAAGTATAAGAACCACAAGAGTGGACATAAGAGACACCACAGTGGGAATGGTAGTGGAAGTGGAAGTCAGCCTACTAAAAAGGACATCAGTCAGGTTGAGTGCTTCAAATGCAAGAAGCTGGGGCATTATTCTAATGAGTGCCTTGAGAAGAAAGTTGAAGGACCTAACAAGCCCAATCCTTTCCAGAAAGGACATGTTAACCACATCAATGTGGAGGAGGTCTATGAGGAGCCTGACGCTGTTGCTGGTAAGTTCAGACTCAATTCCATTCCAGCATTTGTACTCTTTGACACTGGTGCATCTCATTCATTCATATCGAAAGCATTTGTTGATAGAAATGGGTTTGCATTTGAAAACATTGGGTGTCCAATAAAAGTTAGTTCTCCGGGTGGAGATATGATAGTAAGTCTTGGATGCCGGGATCTTGTCATAGAGTTTGGAAAGCATAAGTTTCCAGTGAGCCTGATAATTCTAGATTCCCAAGGACTAGACGTAATATTGGGAATGGATTGGATGGCTAAGTATGAAGGAGTACTAGATTGTGCTAATCGCACTGTTGCACTCACAACCCCAGAAGGAAAAAGAATAAAATTCAGGTCAAACTTTGAATCTAAAGGAAGTAAGCTGAATTCTCTTAAGGGGGTTAGCATGGACAGTGTACCAGTTGTATGTGAGTTCCCGGATGTGTTTCCGGAAGAGTTGCCAGGGATTCCACCAGATAGAGATGTGGAATTTCTGATAGATTTGGTACCAGGTTCTGGACCAATAGCAAAGAGACCATACAAAATGTCAGTTGATGAACTGAAGGAGCTCAAGAAGCAATTAGGAGAACAGTTGCAGAAAGGATTTATCCAACCAAGTTCTTCATCTTGGGGAGCTCCAGTTTTATTCGTGGAAAAGAAGGATATAACACAAAGATTATGCATTGACTACCGTTCTCTCAACGAGGTAACCATCAAGAACAAATATCCTTTGCCAAGAATCAACGACTTGTTTGATCAGCTAGAAGGAGCATGTGTGTTCTCGAAGATTGATCTTCGGCCAGGCTATTTTCAACTCAAGATAAGAGAGCAAGACATACCTAAAACAACATTCACCACAAGGTATGGATTGTATGAGTACACTGTGATGCCTTTTGGTTTAACCAATGCTCCGGCATACTTCATGAATATGATGAACAAGGTGTTCATGGAATTTCTCGACAAGTTTGTTGTCGTTTTCATCGATGACATCTTGGTCTACTCCAAGAGCAAGGAAGAACATGAAAGACACTTATGCTTGATACTTGAGAAACTGAGGGAACATAAACTTTATGCCAAATTCAGCAAGTGTGAGTTCTGGTTAGAGGAAGTTGGTTTTCTTGGTCATGTTATGACAAAGGATGGTGTGGCAGTTGATCCTGCTAAGGTTTCAGCTATGACAGAATGGGAATCTCCCAGGAATGTGAAAGAAGTTCGTAGTTTCCTCGGCTTAGCAGGTTACTACATAAGGTTCATTGAAAATTTCTCAAAGGTTGCTAAGCCAATGACTGAATTGTTAAAGAAGGACAAGAAATTTGCTTGGTCTGAAGGTTGTGAAGTCAGCTTTCAAGAATTGAAGAAGAGACTTGTAACAGCACCGGTTCTATGTCTGCCAGATTTGGAAAAGGATTTCCAAGTATATTGTGATGCGTCTCATCAAGGTTTGGGTGCTGTACTTATGCAAGACGGTAAAGTTGTGGCTTATGACTCGAGACAACTCAAAACTCATGAAGTTAACTATCCTACTCATGATTTGGAGTTAGCCTCTATCGTCCATGCGCTCAAAACATGGAGACATTACCTTTTGGGTAAGCGTTGTGAAGTGTTCACGGACCACAAAAGTTTGAAGTATATCTTCACCCAAAAGGAAATCAATATGAGACAAAGAAGATGGCTAGAACTTATCAAAGATTACGACTTAAGTTTGCAGTACCATCCCGGTAAAGCAAATGTAGTAGCAGATGCTCTAAGTCGTAAGACGTTTGTGAATGGCCTTACCAATGGTGAATTGCCAGATGACTTGTGTAAGCAATTCAAAGAACTCAGATTGGAGATTGTACCAGAAGGACATCTTATGACTTTGGATGTTCAACCCACTCTGTTGGATAAGATTAAAGAAGCCCAGAAGACGGATAAAGAAACCGAGGAGATTAAGGAAAGGATTAGCCAAGGGAAAGCTAAAAGTTTCCATATTGACGAACAAGGTACTTTATGGCACGGGAAACGCATTTGTGTTCCACAAGACACAGAGTTGCAGAAACTGATTTTACAGGAAGCCCACAACTCTCCATATTCTATTCACCCAGGAAACACCAAGATGTACATGGATATGAAAGAAAGATTTTGGTGGAACAATCTAAAAAGAGACATCGCCGAGCATATTGCTTTGTGTGATGTGTGTAGCAGAGTAAAAGCCGAGCATCAGAAACCAGCGGGTTTGCTTCAACCACTACCTATTCCTGAATGGAAGTGGGAAAATATCGGTATGGATTTCATTACCGGATTACCAAGGACCAGGTCAGGGTATGATTCTATATGGGTAGTAGTGGATCGCCTAACTAAAGTGGCTCATTTTATACCCGTGAAGACAACTTATACAAGTGCCAAGTTAGCCAAAATTTACATGAGAAGAATTGTGTGCCTTCATGGTGTGCCTAAGAGTATTGTGTCAGATAGAGGAACTCAGTTTACTTCTCACTTTTGGAGACAGCTTCATGAATCTTTGGGAACGAGGTTGGAATTCAGTACTACCTTTCATCCTCAAACTGATGGACAAACGGAAAGGACTAACCAAATTCTTGAAGACATGTTGAGGGCATGTGCCCTAGACTATGGAGCAAGTTGGGATGAAAGTCTGCCTTACGCAGAGTTCTCTTACAATAACAGTTACCAATCTAGCATTGGGATGGCACCATTTGAGTTTCTCTACGGAAGGAAGTGTACCACCCCATTGCTATGGAATGGTGTGGGAGAGAGAAGTGTTTGGACCGGATCTTATCAAAGACGCAGAGGAGAAAGTCAAATTGGTTAAGGACAGGTTGAAGATAGCACAATCCCGACAGAAAAGCTATGCGGATTCTAAGCGTAGAGAAGTCACCTACGAAGTTGGGGATAGACCTTATCTTAGAGTATCACCACTTCGTGGGGTGAAAAGATTTGGAGTCAAAGGAAAGTTGGCACCAAGATATGTTGGACCATTCAAGATTCTAAGTCGCAAGGGAGAAGTTGCATATGAAGTTGAATTGCCAGAGTCTCTGTCAGCTGTCCATAATGTGTTTCATGTGAGTCAGCTCAAGAAATGTCACCCAGAAATGGAAGAATCTTCTTTGAAGGATACCATACCCTTGGAAGAAGTCCAACTAGAAAGTGACCTCACCTACGAAGAAAAGCCTGTCAAGATTTTTGAGACTGCAGAAAGAGTCACAAGGACAAAAACTATCAAGTTTTGCAAAGTGCAATGGAAACATCATTCCGAAGAGGAAGCAACATGGGAAAGAGAAGATGATCTTCGGAAAGACCACCCTCACCTATTTGCTAGCCAATCCGAATCTCGAGGGCGAGATTCATCTTAAGGGGGTTAGATTTGTAACATCCCTAAATTAATATTCCAAAACTCATTCATATCATCCTTGCATTCATCATCATTTAGGGCTTTTCTCAAAATCATTTCAGAAACAGGAGCAATTGTGGCTCATTATTTTTGAAAACCCTAGCCTTTGTGCTACATGCTATTGAGAAGGATGTTGTTATTCATTCAGGATGATTTGAATTCAAACTTAAGTGGTCTCAAAAACTTAAGCAAAGTCTCAAAGCAAATTATGAATTAAAACAAATTCTATGCCTATTATCACATCTCATAAAGGCATGGTTTTAATTTATTTTTCAAAAGACCCAAGTGTTTAGGAGTGTTCAGATGTGTTTAACACTTACTTAAGAGCAAGATTTATTGTACAAAAGTCTTGTAAAACTTTGTATTCAAACATATTTGAATTTGGGTTTGAAAACCATATTTAGAAAAGCAATCAGAAAAGGAAAAGGAATAAAGAGGAAAAAAATAAGACAACCAGCTAATCAGGCCGACCCAGCCCAATTCGGCCCTGACTAGCCCAGTAGCGCACACCCCCGCGAATCATTTTCTTTACCCACTCTCGCACCCACCAGCTCACTGACGGAAGGGACCCACTCCCTTTTCCCTCTATCGCTGACAACCGCGGCCCACTCGAGCATCGTCGTCTCCACCCCCCACGACCAGTTCATCCCCAAATCAGCGCGGCCGTTTCCTGTTTGATTCACGACTTCAATTCATATCAATGCCCGAGTAATTCTCGCTCACGACCAGGCTATTTAAACCCCCTCTGTCCCGTCTCCCTTCTCCCCTAACTCCCAAGACCAGAGCGCCCCAAGGCTGCACGCATTGCTCTCTGCAAACCCGCCGTCTCTGACGAGCCGCAACCACGATTCCGGCCACCTCCGACCACCCCTCTGCCTCTGCTTCACACGAACAGCCTCCGCTTGACCTCACGCATCACCCGGTACCCCTGGTTCGCCCGCGCATGACCCAGAACGTTGGCAATGCAAACGACTGAGCGCCACCGTCTTCAGCATCAACTCCGACGAGCTCCAGTGGTAAGTCCAGACCGCCCCAAACCTTCCCCTTCACGCACGCATCTTCGCCGTGGTATTCTACATCTGACCACATCCTCCGTTTGCCTCCTAGTAATCTACAATGTCGCCTTCGACCTCGAGCAGAGCCACCGTTGCCAGATCCAACTCCGGCGAGGAATCCACCGCAACCCTGAGCGCTCCTTGCCGAGCTGTCCACAAGTTGAGCATCCCTACGTCCTTGCGGTCTCGGTGAGTACCTTCCCTATCCTCCTAGCGACCGTTATCGCCGGCGCCGCTACCTTCTGACCGTCGCCGCCGCGCGCAGCCGTTAAGCGCCGCCAGATTTTGGCTTGATGATTTAGACCGTTGGATCTGTATCGTAGGGCTAGGATAGAATTTTAAACGAAGGGGTAAGCGCGCATCTGAGCCGCCAGATCCCACTTAGATCCTGCGGTCCGCAGAGTGCGATCCAACCGAATCGGTATGCGCCAGTGAGGTTGCGACACGTGTCTAGGGTGAATTCAAAAACAGAAATTCGAATCAGATTTAGATCCAAACTTCAAACTGCTATAACTTTTGAATACCACGTTAGAATTTTGCAAACTTTATACCGTTGGATTCAGTGAATCAAGGCCTTTCTGTTTATGCAAAGTGTTTAACAAATAGTAACCATTAGAATGACTTTATTTGTAGAAACATGTTTAAGGCTATTTTGAGTATGGATTTAGTTTAGTAATTTGTTTTAGGGATAAATAAGTTTAGTTTACAAACTTGTGACTGGTTAAGTTTCTGTAAACATGCACATGCTTGGTAGAGTTTTCAAAATCACCACTTAGTAAATTCTTGCATGCATGCATTCATATTATTTTTGACTGTATATAATTGTGTGTAATGGTGTGCTACAAATTTTTGTGTAGATTTTGCTAGTGATTGTGATTGTGAGGAGTGCTACTCTCCAAATTACCAAGTCAAGTGATATTTTCATGAATATTACTTTCCCATATTTTGTATTAGCATTAGATATTTTGCTAAGTCTTGCATGCTACCTTTTTACCAAAATGAAAGATTGGGAAATCCTAGTAGATTAGAATGGTAGAATTGCTAGGGAATTTTCCTAAGATAAGTTATCATGCCATGCTTAGCCTAGCTATTTAGCAAACAAGGGTTGGTGAAAATCTATACTTACTATGGTAAAATATTTCTAAGTCATGAGACTTAAGTTTTTCCTAATAAAACCACTAAGTCAATGAATCCCCTGGGTGGAATGGAAGGATTGGTTTATGTTGAGTGGTTACACAAGGCCATGGACTTGGGTTGTGTATCTCACTTGTGGTACGCCACCCAGGCACAAAGGGATTTGGAGGCCAAGTGTTGAGAAAGCTTACAGTGCAACCACTTGGCAATATGGGCTCTGCCTTGATCATATAGGTTGCTAGAACTTAGTCACTTGGACAGTTGGTGGTAGTGGGAATGATAGGTTGGAGCACGTCCATTTGACTAAGGAAAGGCTTCTGAAAGGTCCTGTCTTGGGAAACCAAGTCTGGTGGGGAAAGTGCACAACCTCTGCAGATGGAAAACCTAAGTACTTAGCCTAGTCCAAGGCAATGGACAATTTGAGCATCAAGACATGGAAGCTACAAGAATCTCATCACTCCAACTTCTAAGTAAAAATTGGTGGGTGAACAAGGGTGAAGGACCCCAATGTCTATTGGTGGTCCCTTGGGAATGTTTTTGACAAAGAAAAACTTAGTGTTTTCAACTAATAGGGAAAACCTATTTTCAAGCAAAGCAAGCCAAGCTACACTTAGCCAAAATGCATATAGTAAAATAGTCCACTTAAAATTTACTAAGGTATCACTTGCCAATACTATTCCAAAGTATTGACCCTTGTGGCTGTAACTTATGATGTTGCAGGTTACTCCGATGATGAATAGGAGTCATGAGTCTACACTCAACATGCTTGCCTGTGGCACATGAAGATGAAGACTTATGTTTATTTACTTATTCCTTAAACTCTTGTATTAGGCCTATGGCCCTGAGTTGTAAAAGACTATGTTTTATCTCTGGAATGAATGTAATAAACGACCTTTGTATCTGTGTACTTCATCTTAAACTGTGGATGCTAGCATTGATCCAGGGACTAGCATTGCAATCACAGGGATCCTTTCCTTTATAAAGGAGGGGTCTAACAAATTATCTTTGTGTATGTTGGTTGGCACACCATGTATTTGTGTTTCTTGATTTTGAGCCTTTAATGTTTCTAGTAGGTATCTTATTTGGCTCTTGTGAGGTATTAATGGACTATTCCATTTTGGGGGAGTGTCGTTCTTGGGCATTCCACAATCCTAAAATGTGTGTACATGAGAAAAACCACTTAGTAGTCATTTTGTTGTCTATATGTGGTTTGTTTCTCTCATGAGAAACTCAAGTTTCCATAATGTCCATTAATACCTCTAGTTTGATATTTTTACCTCTTGTTGAGATTTCTTGGTTCATCACATTATGGGGGAGTCATATGCTTTGTGCATATTACAAACCTAGCAAATGTGAACATTTGAGGTAGTGCCACTTAGATTTGATATTGAGAATTATCGAGTTCCTATGTGGCACATTTGCTCATTCAAGTTCCAATTTGATTTAATTTTTTTATTGCTCATCTTTTGGATCTTGTTTGTGAGAGTGATTCTTGGTATGTGTTTCCTCATATTTGGATCTATATATCCTCATGAGAACCACTTGCTTATATTTAATCCAATCACTAGTGATTGTGTGACTATTTGAAGCAATCAAGAATCTCTTTCGAAGCATCAAGCTTAATACCTATCTTGTTATATGCTTCTTTGTTTGAATATGATCTTGGATATCCTTGCAAACTACCTCGGGAAAATTATCCCTATTACTTCTTGTCCTTGGACAATTAGTATTTAATATATGGTAGAATTCTTTCATCATATTCGTTTTGGCCTTTTCTTATTATCTTATCTTTGGCCAATAAAATGTTTATCTAGTTTCTCCCAAGATTTCCTTGCCTCTTGTGGATCTTCTTACTTTATTTATTTCCCCTTGTGTTTTACTTAGTGTAGGTAGTAGTGATGATCTCATTTGTGGGCATTTTGCATTCAAAGGAAAAATGATATATAATGCTCTACTTATGGGGGAGCTCTCCTATATCATCTAGAACATTGTTTTATGCTTCTTGTTTTGATCTTTTTTTTTGCTTGGAAGCTCGATCCTTTTTTGTGTTGGTACTTTGTGTGCCATCATGAAAAGTGTGAAGAGTTTGTTTTGGTTATTTTTCCTTGCTCTCGTTGGGAGTTGGCTTTATCTCATTCCGTTTCTATTGTTTTGTTCTTTTAGGATGAGATAAATCCTTGAGCCTTGGTATTTTTATTATCCTTTTTTATTGGCTCTTTCGAGTTCATTTGTTGAGCTTGTGCTCTTTCATGTGTTGATTTGGCTCTTCGATACAATTTGGACACCTTTTGTCGAGTCACACTTTTGTGTGTGTCTTATTGGCTTACTTGGTGTTTTTGTTCAAATTGTATCTCCTTTTGGTTCTTGAAAGCCTATGCATGCATATTTACTTCTTGTATATATTATGGCATGCTTGCTTTCTTGGAAATCACCTCTTACTTCATTTTGATTCTTCGGTGGTTTCCAAATTATTGTATTTTGTGTGCATTACTAAATGGTTTTGAAGGAGTGAGGATTCCATGGTTGTGCATGTTGTTTCCAAATATAATTACTATAATTTGTGCATAATCTTTGGGGAGCTTCTATAATTCATTTAATGATGCACATGTTCCTTCTTTCTTGTTTCTTGTGGTTTAAATGCTTATGGGGGAGCAAGGATTCCATATTTGTGCATATTGTATTCAATACAAGTATTCTAATCTTTGCACAAATTTTGGGGAGCTTCTCTATTTTTATTTAAACACTCTTTTGGTTGTTGTTTCCTTTTGACATCATTTGATGGTGTTTCATTTGTTTCTTTTGGATCTTTTGATTGCTCGCTTCATTTGTTGAAGCCCTTTTCTTTTCTTTCTTTTCTTTTTGCTTTCTTTGGTTCCTCAATATAGTTTTACTTCCTCCCTAGTTCTCATCATTTTCCTTGTGCATATGCACACCTTTGGAGGAATTCTCACTATGTTGGCCGTCTAGAACTTTTCACCCATTTTGGCAATCGATGCCAATGGGGGAGAAGTTTTGGAGGGTTAAGTGTGTTCTTAAGCATTTGCCTCTCATGCTCTTGCATCTTTGTGTTTGCTTTGCATGTTGAATATATAGAGGAAACTCAACCAACGGTAACGGTTGGCAATCTATGCAATGAAATTCAAGTTCATCACACATGCATAGATTGTGGGGGAGTTTGCTCTATATATTGTGGTTGTACCAACATCACATACATGTGTAGTATTTGATGTTGGGGAAACCGCTTTGGTCTTTAATTGTCATATTTAAACCCTTGCTAAGGGATTGTCATCAATTACCAAAATGGGGGAGATTGAAAGGGCATGTATGCCCCCATGTGTGGTTTTGGTAATTAATGACAATCTCTATGGACTAATGTGTAAATTGAGTTTCACTTGTAGGTTTGTCCATTGGCATCGCTTGGGCCATGTGTTGGTCTCAAGGTTGGAAGATGAAGAAATGTCCAAGGGCTTTGTGCCCATTGGAATCATGAAGAAAGAAGGAGCTTGAAGGTCGATCAAGGCATGTGAAAAGAGTTGCATCAAGATAGATCAACCTCAAGTAAGGATGAAGAAGGACGAGCTCAAGATGCGCCATCTCTAGAAGATCTCATGCTTGAAGCTTGCCATCCTCGTGCTCATGGAATGATGAAGACAAGTTCAAAGAAGAGGTTTCCCCATGGAGTATGGGGGAGCATTTTGCAAGTCTTCATCAAGCAAGAGCGAGCAAGAGCAAACAAGAAAGGTGTTCCCACTATAGAAGAACAAGACGGTCTACATCAAGTTCAAGTGGGACGCTCAAGGCAAAGGTATGTTGATAGGGCTTCTCTTTTGCCGGTCTCGTGTTGTTAGTTGGGAGACCGGGTTTAGGATAGATAGCCGTGCTATCAAGAGGGGCTCTCAAGCGGGTGTCTCGTCTGCATCGTTCGGAGAGAGCTCAAACCTTTGCATTCATAGCATCATCTTTCTTGGTTGTTATTTGGTTCTTGTCCATGAGAGGATCTAGAGCTTGTGGTCACCATCATAACAAGCTCTAGCTCATCATCTAAGGATTTCACTTGCATATCTTATTCCGGTTTTTGATCTTGCGAGTTTTCCGGCTCCACACCTTGGGGGATAGTTCACAACTCCCAAGGTGATACCCAATATTTCGACTTTTTGTTGGATTCTATTCGTCGTTATCCTTCCAACAAAATTGGTTTCATCCTGTTTGGAGTTCGGATGCAAAAGTTATTGCGTTTCTGGTTTTCTGGTTTCTGGAATTTCCCTGACCGGAAGTTCTGGCGTCCCACCGGAAGTTCCGCTAGGGCATCTTTGCCGCCGAAAGTTCCGTTGGAAGTTCCGGGTCTTCTTCCGCTCACGCTTAGTAACCTTCTGTTTTGAAGCGTTCTATTTGCCGGAACTTGCATCCGAAGTTCACCGGAACTTCCGGTCTGTTTTGACCGGAACTTCCGGTTGCGCTTCTGGAGTGGGCGTCAACAGTCTGATGACCGTTGGAGCCAGGCTGGGCGGAAATTCCGCCCAGAGCCGGAAGTTCCGTGTAAGGTTCCCAACCTTTAATAAGGTAGAGATCCCTGTGTTTACAATGCTAGTCCCTGGATCAATAGCTAGCATCCACAGTTAAGATGTAATATCAAGAAACAAAGGTCATAATACAATGTTATAACCAGGAATAACATAATTTATTACATCTTACATAGCTCATATGGCTATTACATTACATTGCAGCAGAATATCTATAAACATGGGGTCCTTCGTCTTCAAAGTGCCGCAGGCAGACATGTTGGTTGTAGACTTTGTAATCCTAATCAACACACTTCACTAAATCAATCAAACCTGCAACATAACAAGTTACAACCACAAGGGTCAATACATTTGAATTGTATTGGCAAGTGATACTATGGTAGTATAGTGGAGTCTATCATCTATATGCATCTGGCTAAGTGGGGCTTAGGCTTGCATTGCTCAAAATAGATTTTTCCTTATCATTTGAAAACACTATGTTTCTGTTTGGCAAAATCACCCAAGGCATCTACCAATCAAAGATTGAAGATCCTTTAACCCTTGTTCAACCACAAGTTTTTAACTTTAGAAGTTTGGATGATGAGATTCTTGATAGCTTCCATGTCTTGATGCTCAAATTGTCCTTTACCAGGGACATGGCTAAGTACTTAGATTTTACACTCTGCAGAGGTGGTGCACTTTCCCCACAAGACTTGGTTTCACCAAGACAAGATCTTTCAGAAGCCTTTCCTTAGACCAAGTGGACGCGTTCCAACCTATCATCCCACTACCACCAACTGTCCAAATGGCTAAGTTCTAGCAACCTATGTGATCCAGGCAGAGCCCATAATGCCAAGTGGTTGCACTTGAAGCTTCTCAACATTTGACATCTCAAATCTCTTTGTTCCTGTGTGGCCATCCACAAGTGAGATACACAAGGTAAACCATAAAAATGGGCCTTGTGAACCACTCAACACAAACCATTCCTTCCATTCCACCCAGGTGATTCATTTACTTAGTTGTTTTATTAAACAAAACACAACTCCTCAGACTTAGAAACTTTTCCATAGTGTGAATATATATTCCACCCTTGTTTTCTACTAGCTAAGCTAAGCATGATAGTAGTAGGGATCTTAACTTAGGAAATTTCTACTAAGGTTTCATCTACTAGGATTTCCCATAGCATGGTTTATACTTAGCAAAAATTCCATGCAAGTTTTACTTAGAAAAATCACTAATGCATAGTGAAAATAATGGGACAAAAGTGTGAAGCATCACTTGCATTTTTGGTAGAGGGTATAAGTTCACTCCTTGATCTTTACAATGTTCACACACTTCAAGGCACTACAATTCAATCAAGCAAACAATAATTAAATCTACCAATCAAGCATTTCATCACATAAAATAATAAACAAAACAATACATGCAAGCATGCAAAATGGTTGTTTTATTTGTAAAAGTGGTTTCTAATGGGTCATATACATTTTGAAAACACCTATTGGTCATTTTATAAAGTGGCAAAGTCATTTGCAAAAGATTTCACCTCATAAACCATTTTCAAAACAAGGTATCATTTTATGTGGTGTAGAAATGTTTTTACTAAGGCATTAATCTATAGGGTTCACAAAATATGTTTTCAAACCATAACACTTGGTGTTTGGGGTCAAAGAGTTTGAAACAAAACATTTCCCAAAGGTTTTCCTTCAAAATCATTTTTAATAAATAAACCATATTTTTATTTGACTAGAATTGGTTTTAAATCCAAGATTCATTCTTTTGCATCACCAAATATATTTTTGAAACCACAAAGTGTTTACTATGGTCAGTAGGTTCAAAACACACCATTTGCAAAAGATTTTATCTTCAAATTCATTTTGGAATAATTTTTATAACCTAAACAAGCATACATATGTTTCTGCAAAAACAAACAATTTAACAGAAGCTTTTTACTAAACAAAGTGCATCGTTGGCTAGGTCTTGATTTTGTGAATCCATTGATATAAAGTTTGCAAAATTTTGACGTGTAGATTTAAATTTATGAAATTTACAAAATCACATATCTAATAGATCAAATTCTGTTTTTAAAACAAACTCTGGGACACGCGTCTTCTTCTGATTGGACAAAAACGGTTCGACTGGATCGCGTGCTGTGAGGCGTTGGATCAAAATGAAATCGTGCGGCACAGGTAGCTCCATACCGCTTCAGTTAGTCATTTTATCTCAACCTTACGATCTAGATCTGATGGTGCTAAGCTTACTAGCCAAAGATGGGCGGCGCTGCGGTGACTACTGGCGGCGGAGCTGTCGGACGACGACGGTGCCGATGCTACAGGAGGCGAGGGGGAAAGGGGAGATGCTCACCGTGTTCGCAACATCGTGGGGAAGCTCAAGGTGCTCTCGAGGAGGCAAGGGGCGCACGGAGTTCACAGCTATTGCTCACCGGAGTTCTTGTCCACGTCGGGTGTGCTCAGTCGACGTTGGAGGCGAGGCTACGGGTCACGAGGAAACAAACGGCAAGCACGGTTAGACTCGGAAGGTCATGGCGATGATGTGTGCGTGAAGGAGAAGGAGAGGGGCGGTTAGGTGCTTACCAGAAGAGTCGTCGGAGTAGCAAACGGACGGTGGCGCTACCGTTCGTCGATGTTGTCGACGCTGCAGAGCACGCCCGGGCGAGCTAACGTTACGGGAAGATTCGCCAGGATGTGGGGATCATGTGAGGGTGGTCGAGGGGCAAAGGGGCAGTGTCTACTGGCCGGAATCGATGGAGAATCTCGCCGGAGACAGTGGAGGGGAGGGGCAAAATTCAGCAGCCTGGGGGCGCGCTTGGGTGAGGAGACAGAGGGGAAAGAGAGAGGAGATGCTGGCGTTTAAATCGGCGTGGTCACGACGGGGTATAACAGCGGCAGTAACGCGAATTTAACTCGCGAAATCAACGCAGAGAACGCTCGGATGAACTGGTCGTGGGGAGGAAGAAGATGAGCTGGCGGTGGGGCCGTCTGGCAGCGAGAGAGAGAAAAGGGAAATGGGGTCCTCCTGTCTGTCGCTCTGTGGGTGCGTGTTTAGGTGGAAAACGCTTCGCGCGTGGGGGGAAAAATTGGGCTGGAGCTGGGCTTGCTGGGCCAGATGGGTTGGGATGTGGTTTGGTTCATTTTTTTTGTATAGAAAGCTTTTCTTTTTCTTTTTTTGATTTTCTGTTTTGAAATTCAAACAACAAATCAAACACTCAAATGATTTCAAATCTTTGCCAAACTTTGCATTGATTTCAGTTCTGTTAATCAGCATAATTCAAAGTCCAAAACAAAATAATATTTTTATTCCTTTTAGGATCTATTTAATAATTAAATAAAATAGTCCTTAGCTAATAATTCAAATAGGTTTTGATTTATTAAAATCTCCATTTGAAATCTAAATATTAACAAAACCAAATCAGTAGGTTTATTTGAAAGTATAAATACTTGGAAAACTTGTTTAAAATAATTTAACAAGTTTTGATGTTTAATTAAAATAGTAAAACCTTTATTTTTAATAAACTTGGATATTAAATCCTTATTATTTTATTTAAATAAACCTTTACTATTTTTATCAAATAGAAACATTTTATTTGAAAGTCTTGGCCAAGTTTTAATTTGGCTTATAAAATAATCTTTATTTATAAATCTACCTTTTCTTTTGAAAACCAAATCTTTTATTAAAAGATCCAAAAATAGTAATTTTAAATATTTTTAAGTTTATTGTTTTTTTATATTTTTAAATCCCTTTAGGATTTTATTTGATCCAAATAGGTTTTGAAAGTTTCCAATTGGATTCAAAAAGTTTCTTCTCACCCTGAAAATCAACAAAGTTTTATTTTATTCATTTATTTTTCACATTACAAGATTTGGAAAATCTTGGGATGTGACATTCCGGCCATGATTCGTTTTTTTTAGTTTCTCGCTCCGCAGTTTTCGACCGTTGGCTGGGTGCCACCGGAAGTTCCGGCCAGGTGTCGCGAATGCCCATAATGGGCAGATCTGGGAGCCCTTTAAAAGGGGCTCCTCTTCCCCTTCGTGTGTACTAGCCTTTCTTCTTGGTTCTTGGCTTTCTCTCTCTCCTCCATTGTCAACCTTGAAGAAGCTTTCCCTCTCCCTTCCCCCTCCTATGATTCTTGCATCTTTTTGAGGGATTTGAGAGAGGAGATCTAGATCTACAATCCCCCAAGTCAAATCCCTTCTTTGTGAAGGAATCATTGGGATCTAGATCTTGGACAGTCTTGTGTTCTTCCTCCCTTATTCCCCCAATAGCTTTCGTAGCTTTGTTGGAATTTGGGAGAGAAGGACTTGCCCTTACATTTGGTGCATAGGTTTGAGTTCTCCTCTTGTGTTCTTCCTCCCTTATTCCCCCAATAGCTTTTGTAGGTTTGTTGGAATTTGGGAGAGAAGGACCTGCCCTTGCATTTGGTGCATAGGTTTGAGTTCTCCTCGGAGATTCGACGAGTTCAAGCTTGTGAGCTTGTTTCTCTTGGGTTCCTTGGAACCCTAGACGGTTGTGTGGTTGGATTGTTGACCTTTTGTGGTCTTGTTGACCTTTTGTGGTCTTGTAGCCTTTTGTGGAGTTGTTGGACTTTTGTGGCATTGTTGGCCTTTTGTGGCTTTGTTGTTGGGAGCCTCCAATTTAGTTGTGGAGTTAGCCCCAATCTTGTACGGGTTCGGTGACCGCCCTCAAGCGTCCCATAGTGGAGCAAGTGCCCGCCTTTTGTGGTGTGCACTTGGGAGAATAGGGTGAGCCTTTTGTGGCGTTGGTGAGTTGCGTGCTTCCGCATCCGGGGTGAGGCCTTGTGTGGCGTTGGGTGAGCATCGAGCCACCACACCTCGAGGTGAGCCATTTGTGGCGTTCGGAGAGCATTGCGCCATCACACCTCTCCAACGGAGACGTAGCTTCTTTGGAAGTGAACTTCGGGAAACAAATCTTCGTCTCCGCGTCCATCGGTTATCTCTCAACCGAACCCTTTACTTATGCACTTTACATTGTGATAGCCATCGTGTTTGAAGTATTTATACCTTGCTATCACCTTGTTGCTTGTATTGCTTAGCATAGGTTGTTGGTGCACCTAGGTGAACTTAGTGGCTAGGTTTTGTGCTCAATAAATTAAACGTTAGTTTTATTCCGCATTTACTTGAGCCTAAACCGTAATAATTTTAAAAGCCTATTCACCCCCCTCTAGGCGACTTCCTTTGTACTTTTAATAAGTATTTCCACCGGCTTGTCCTTTGCTAAGAAAGGATTGGGCCACTTGCTTCGTTTGTTCGTTACTTCTGTTACTTGCTCTTTGTTTTGTTTCCTTGTCAGAAAACCACTAAAAATCCGTTGTTAAGTTTTCACAGGGATTTCCTGTTCCATACCACTGTTCAGCACCTTCTACTCGCTGGGATCGACACTCCTATTTATCGAAAGTACTACGATACACCCCCTATACTTGTGGGTCATCACACCATATGAATTATGGTTTGGTAACAAACCTAAGTTGTCATTTATTAAAGTTTGGGGATGCGATGCTGAAGAAACTTCTACCTGATAAGCTCGAACCCAAAGCGAAAAAATGCATCTTCATAGGATACCCAAAAGAAACAATTGGGTACACCTTATATCACCGATCTGAAGGCAAAGTGTTTGTCGCCAATAATGGATCCTTTCTGGAAAGAGAGTTTCTATCAAAAGGTGTGAGTAGTAGGAAGGTAGAACTCGACGAGGTTATTGAACTTCCTCCTCCAGAAGTGGCGAGTAGCACAATGCCGGAATTTGTTCCGGTCTTGACTCCACCAATGGAAGAAGGAAATGATGATGAGGTACCCACCCCTCCTCATGAAACTCCCAGAGAGAGTACTACCGAACCTCGCAGGTCAGGCAGGATATGTGCAGCTCCGGAACTATATGGTAATCCAGTCCTCAATTTCATGATAGATGGAAGCGATGACCCTGTAACGTATGTGAAGCGATGATGATCCCAGTTTCCAACAAATGGCTAGAAGTCATGCAATCTGAGAAGGAATCCATGTATGATAGCGAAGTTTGGACTTTGGTAGACTTACCTCATGATCGAAAGACCATTGAGAATAAATGGATTTTCAAAAAGAAAACAGACGCTGACAGTAATGTGACTATCTATAAAGCTAAACTTGTCACGAAGGGGTTCCGACAAATTCAAGGAATTGACTACGATGAGACTTTTGAAAAGCGTAAAGGATTACTTAAATAGTAAGTTTTCAATGAAAGATCTTGGTGAAGCTGCATACATATTAGACATCAAGATCTATAGAGATAGATCAAGACACTTAATAGGATTGTCACAAAGTACATACCTTAACAAGATTTTTAAGAAGTTCAAAATGGACAAAAGTAAGAAGGGGTTCTTACCTATGTTACAAGGGACAGTTTTGAGTAAGACTCAAAGTCCAGCGACAACAACAGATAGAGAAATGATGAAACATGTCCCCTATGCCTCAGCCATAGGTTCTCTTATGTATGTTATGCTATATACAAGGCGAAATGTGGCACATTCTATTAGTTTGACTAGCAGGTACCAATCTGATCCAGGTTTGGAACACTGGAAGGCAGTCAAGAATGTATTTAAGTACTTAAGTAGGACTAAACACATGTTTCTCGTATATGGAGGTGAAGAAGAGCTCGTCGCAAGGTGTTACGTTGATGCTAGCTTAGACACCGATTTGGATGACTCTAAGTCACAATCCGGATATGTATTTTTGATGAATGGTGCAGCGGTAAGTTGGAGGAGATCCAAGCAACCGGTGATTGCGAGATCTATAATGGAGGCAGAATATATCTCTACTTCAGAAGCATTGGTGGAAGCAGTTTGGATGAATGTAACATCCCAAAAATCATGATTTGTAAAATCATACATTGCATTCATATTGTAAAAGCAGTTAGAGCTAGCACCAAAAAATTTCAAAGTTTGAATTCAAACAAAACCATTTCTCATGCCCATGTTACCAATCGTATGAGGCATGGTTTTGTTTTATTTTTCAAAGGGCCCAAGTGAATCTGAGTAAATTTATGTGTTTTACACACTCTTGGACACAAAATTTTGGAGAAAGTTTGAAGTGATTTGGAGTTGATTTGAGCATTCAAATATTATTTAGAAAATCAATTCATAAAAAGAAAAATAAAAGAACGGAAAAAATAGGAGTAGACCAGCCAAATGGCTCGGCCCAACACGCATCCCACCCGGGACCCCCCCCCCCGCGCGCTCACCCCTCTGTTTCTCACCCGCACCCACGCACCCCCTCACTGACATGCTGGACATGCAGCCACGTCATCTCTTCTTCCTCTATCAACACCGCGGACTCGCCGTCGCCACCCGTTACTGGCCGATTGATTCTCGAATCAATTCGTGTTAACCTCATAGTAATGCCGCGCCCGAACCCCCTCTACTTAACCCCCTCCTCCCTCCGCTCCTTTCCCCTCACACACCACCCTCTGAGCGTCGCTAGGCTGTCCACATGCAAGCTCGCACCGCCGCTGTCCCGAACAACTCCGGCGAACAAATTCGGTAAACCCTAGCCCCCTTCTCTCTGGTTGACACTCGTGTACTCGCCATGTCCGTACGCGTCTAACACCACCTCTGGCTTGTATTACCGTGCCTTGTAGCATGGCCAACTACAACTCCTGAACGTGCCCGACGCCGACGCCAACTCCGATGAGGAATAATCGCCGTGTCCGTGCGCCCCAGCCCTGTCCACGAGCATGTTGAGCTTCACCATGTCTCCACGACCTCGGTAAGCACATGTGCCCCCTCCCTTACCCTCTGGCCTCGCTGGAACATCGCCGTACGACGCGTGGCCGCCGCGGTGGCCATTTGCGCCGCCCGCGTTTGGTCAAAGCAATGGGATCTGGTAGATCTGGATCCAGCGGACAAGATTAGAACTGTTAGCGACAGGGTACGCATAGATCTGAGCCATAGGATTTAGATCTGGCGGTTTAGGTTAGATCGTTGGCGAAGGGGTAAGTTGAGATCTGGTGCGTTGGATCTGAGTTGATCCAACGGCGCGAAAGCGCGATCCACCCGAAGCGGTATCGTCCAATCAGACGCTGCCGCGTGGCTCGATTTTTGATTTAAAAACCAGATTTTGATTCAAACTTGTAAAATTCATAACTTGAGTTCTGTTTATCCAAAAAATGCAAATAAGGTATCAATGGATTCATAAAAATAAACTCTACACTACCGTGGGATTAATTTTGTATTTTGCTTCTGTAAAAATGGAATTTTGTGCAGAGACAAATATAGGCTTAATTTGACTATATAAATTGTATATAAAATGTTTTTAAAGCAAATTTAAGTTTATTTAGACTATAAATAGTTAGTTTTGGTGTTCAGTACTGTTTGATTTGATTGGTTTAGTGTAGAAATTCATTTCATTGCATTTGCATGCATTCATGTATTTTTGCTTGATTATTTTGAATGTAAATTTGGTGCTATCATTTTATGTGTAGATTTTGGTGCTAGTGGTGATTGTGATTGTGAAGATTGTTGCTACTCCCCCAACTACCAAGGCAAGTGGTGCTTCATGTATTTTTATCCTACTATTTTGACTATGCACTAGTATTATTTTGAGTAGGCTTGCATGGATTTTTCTAAGTATTGTATTATGCTATGCCTTGGGAAATCCTAGTAGTTGTAGTATTGGTAGAATTTTTCTCTAAGTTAAGATACTTAGTATGTTATCATGCTTAGCATAGGTAGTAGCAAACAAGGGTGGATTATATACATGCTATGGAAATTTTTGCTGAGTCTTTGACTTATGTTTTTTGCTTAATAAAACAACTAAGTGAATGAATCACCTGGGTGGAATGGTATGATTGGGTTATGTTGAGTGGTTACACAAGGCCCATGTCTATGGTCTACCTTGTGTATCACACTTGTGGAAATCCATCCAGGAACAAAGGGATTTGAGATACTTAGTGTTTAGAAGCTTCTAGTGCAACCACATGGCATATGGGCTCTGCCTTGATCATATAAGTTGCAATAACTTAGCCAGATGGACAAATGGTGGTAGGGTGATAGGATGGAACGCGTCCATTTGGTCTAAGGGAAGGCATCTGAAAGATCTCGGCTCGATGCATGTCGAGTCTTGTGGGTAAAGTGCACCACCTCTCGAGAAGGAAAAACCTAAGTACTTAGCCGTGTCCCCGACAATGGACAATTTGAGCATCAAGACATTGAAGCTATCAAGGATCTCCTCATCTGAATTTATAAGTTAAAAACTTGTGGTTGAAAAAGGGTTGAAGGTTCACCAATGTATATTGGTGGTTCCTTAGGAGTTTAATCAAACAAAAACTTAGTGTTTTCAACTGATAGGAAAATCTATTTTGAGAAAAGCAAGCCTAAGCTACACTTAGACAAATTCATATATATATTAGATACTAATATTCTATTATGGTATCACTTGCCAATACAATTCCAAATGTATTGACCCACTGTGGCTGTAACTTATGATGTTGCAGGTTACTCTGATGAGGATTAGGGTTATGAGTCTACACTCAACATGCTTTCCTATGGCACATGAAGATGAAGACTTTACTTTATTTATTTATGTTATGAACTCCTGTACTAGCCTTTGGCTATGGATTTGTAAAAGACTATGTTTATCTCTGGAATGACGATGTAATAAAGACCTTTGTATTTGTGTACTTCATCTTAAACTGTGGATGCTAGCATTTGATCCAGGAACTAGCATTGCAATCACAGGGGCCTTTACCTTTATAAAGGTGGGGTCTTACAGATGGTATCAGAGCACTTTGTTGCCTGTAGGATTATGACCCTAGGTTTGATTAGACTAGGAAAACCACTAAGGAAAAAAATGCAACTCTTTGCAAACTCCACACTTGTCTTTTTCTTCTCGTAAACCTTTTCTAATCTTCTTTCTCATCTCTATTTGTAGATGGCCACCATCAACGAAGCTGTCAAGAAGGGACTACTCATGACCATGACTTTAGAATGTGAGACGGAGTTTCCCAAACCACTCAAAACCCTTATGGTTAGCTTGGGGATACATGGTGAGGCCCTGTATAAAGGATTTCCAGTTATGGATGAAGGAGAAGAATATTGGTGGGTGCAACTTCACTTGTACAAAAACAAGGGAGACAACCACAAAGAGTCGGGATTCTACATGGGCACCAACTGAGAAATGTATATAACATTCTTTGACTCTGCAAGAAATGCAGCTTGGAATGCTATCAAGGAGCTTGGTGAAAGACTCAAGTGTAGAATGCTCAACACTAAAAATGACCTTGAAGAGGATAAGAAGTATACCCAAGACTTAGAGATCACCATAAAACATCTAAGGGAAGATATCATAGACTTAGAATATGAGTGATAATTGTAACGTACTCCGTTAGTTGGACCACCACACTTGTCGTTTTCTCGCAAAAATTTATCTAAGTTATGTTTGAACCTTAGTATTTGTGGTAGACTTTGTATGCCATGACTTGTATGTTTTATATGGTGTATGCTTTTGCTTCCATTTTACTGTCTTGTTTTTGTCTTACTTGTGTTGTTCTAATATTTCTCTATCTTACATTAGATGCCTAGCTTTGTGATCAGCACTGTCGAGGAGTTCAATGGAACTCGTTTTGGTTCGCGCATCATGCAGTTTACTAGTGTGCTCAACCTCCCACTTCCTAGTATCAAGGCACTCCAGCTCACCAAGTTTGAGAGGAAGGACCTTTGGGGCTTTAGAGTCACACAGCCAGGACGCCATACGGAGCCACTCACGGAGGAGATTTCCTTCAAGCTGATGGACGATGACAAGGAGAAGGGTCTAGATGTAGTCATGCAGGAGCTACTCGGACGCCTCTACGGACGCCACGCCACTGAGCTTAGAGGCCTCTACTTCCACCCGTTCGGGAGTCGTGATGAGGAGGGGGAGGCATTGGTGTATGAGGGTGCTACTAGAGAGATGATTGAGCCAGTTCGTCTATATCTCCAGGAACTCGAGGGCCTTATTAGACACCTCAACACCGATAGGACCAACGTCATGCTTAACAATGATGAGCTCCAAGTTCAGTTGAGGGAGAAGGACAAGCTCTTCGCGGAGCAAGACGAAATCATCAAGGAGATGGAGGCCAGATTCGAGAGCCACGACAAGAAGTTCAAGAATCAGGAGAAGAGAGTCCAAGACAGAAACAAGAAGATCAAGGACATGAAGGCTGAGATAGAGGCCAAGGACTTCGAGCTCAAGACCCAGCAGGGAGTGATTGAGAGGCTGCTCCCATAGAAGAGAGCTCTCCATGTGAAGGTCGAGGCCTTGACCACTAGTGTCAAGGAGTACAAGACAGCCATGGAGACAGCTGGACTTACACTTGTTGACGTGGAGGTCGACATGGAGGAGTAGTGTAGACTACTCGACTATCTTTTATCTATCATACTTGATTATTGAGTCGCAATGACCATCTAACATGTGGATGGCTTGCTATGGTGTGTTTACTTTTCTCCAAAACTTGTTGTTTACATTGTTCAAAGTCTATGTTTTCCCTTGTGATTGCTTATTGTGATTGTCGTTATGTGATGTATTGTGCATGTTAAGCATCTATGGGTTATATCTCATTCCTTATCCTTATTGAAACCACAGATGCCTCCCCGTCGTGCCAATCCCAACCAAAACAACAACAATAACGTCACCCCCGAGATGCAGTAGTTGATGATAGATCAAGCTCAAATGATGCAGATGATGACTCAGTTCATTCAAAATCAGAATAACAACAACAACAACAATCCCAACAATCCACCAGCATTTGACATGCTTACCAGATTTCTGAGGTTGAGGCCAGCCAAGTTCTCAGGAACAACTGATCCAATGGTAGACAATGACTAGTTATGTTCCGTGAACAAGGACTTAGTCACTGTTGGCTGTACCGACGAGGAAAATGTCAGATTCGCAGCACATCTGCTCGAAGGACCAGCAGATACCTGGTGGGATAACTTTCAGATCACCACTCCCATTGAGGATGTGACATGGGCTATCTTTGAGGATGGTTTCCGCACTACCCACATCTCATCAGGAGTGATGAACTTGAAGAAGAAAGAGTTCCACAATCTGAAACAGCGTCACTGCAGTGTGGCTGAGTACATTGAGGAGTTCAACAATCTGGCGTGCTATGCACCGGATGAGGTTGATACTGACACCAAGAGGAAGGAGAAGTTCCTCGAAGGATTGAATGATGAATTGAACCTGCAACTATCTGTTGCCTATGTCCCAACATATCAATCACTTTGTGACAAGGCCACCATCTTGGAAAACAAGATGAAACAGGTTGAGGGCAGGAAGAGGAAGCATAACTTTGATAAGCACGGCTCGGGATCGTCTCACAAGCATTCCCATAATGATGATAGTGGAGGTTCTGGATTCAACAAGCATGGGAAGTATAACAGCCACCACAACCACAACCATCATCATGACAACAAGCACCATCACAGTCATGATAATGACAAGTATAAGAACCACAAGAGCGGACACAAGAGCCACCAAAGTGGAAGTGGTAATGGGAGTCAGCCTGCAAAGAAATACCTCACTCAAGTTGAGTGTTTGAAGTGTAAGAAGATGGGGCACTATGCAAATGAATGCCTAGAAAAGAAAGTTGAAGGAGCCAACAAGCCCAACCCTTTCCAGAAGGGACAAGTGAACCACATCAATGTGGAAGAAATATATGAAGAGTCTGATGCTGTGGCTGGTAAGTTCAAGCTCAATTATTTTCCAGCACTTGTTCTTTTTGATACTAGCGCATCGCATTCATTCATATCAAGAGCATTTGTTGATAAAAATTGTAAGGTTCCCAACCTTTAATAAGGTAGAGATCCCTGTGTTTACAATGCTAGTCCCTGGATCAATAGCTAGCATTCACAGTTAAGATGTAATATCAAGAAACAAAGGTCATAATACAACTTTATAACCAGGAATAAAATAATTCATTACATCTTACATAGCTCATTTGGCTATCACATTACAATTGCAGCAGAATATCTATATAGCATGGAGTCCTTCATCTTCACAGTGCCACAGGCAATCATGTTGGTTGTAGACTTGTAATCCTATTCAACAAACTTCCCTAACATCAAACAAACCTGCAATATAATAAGTTGCAGCCACAAGGGTCAATACATTTGAATTGTATTGGCAAGTTTCACTACTATGAAGAATTAAGTGGATCCTATCATTACATGCATATTTGGCTAAGTGGGGTTAGGCTCATTTGCAAAAAGCAATATAGTTTTATCCTATCTTTTCAAAATAGTTTTTGATCTTTTGTCAAATATTTCTGAACTCCTTGGAAAACTGCAAGTAGTTCAAATCCCTTGTTGTCACCATCAAGTTTTAACTTTGAGAAATTGGAATGCCGAGATCTTCCATAGCTTCAGGCCTTAGTTGCTCAGAGTTGTCCATAACCGGGGACACGGCTAAGTACTTAGAATTTTGATCTTCTGCAGAAGTTGTACACTTTACCCACATGACACAATCTCGTCTTGATGCCACCAGTGGCCGCTGGATAAGTACTCACCAAAATGGAGTACTGGAAGATCGAGAATGTGACAAAGTCTTTCCATAGAAGTCCTCCCAATACACAATGCTAGCTTGTCAACCAGGCACCAATGTAGGGATATATTTCGCTTACACAATTCTAGTTAACCTGAAGATGCCAATGCATGGGTCTTCCACTATGTAGTTGACTAAGCCAGAGCCCATTTAGCATGTGGCTGTACACGGAAGCCACTGTACGACAAACATGTTCAATCTCTAAGTCCCTGGGTGGTTTTCTTTTAGTGCACATACAAAAGTATAGCCATATAAACATGCTTCCTTTTGTTGCCACCTTGTCCAACCTTGAGTATCCTTTTCCACCTAGGTGGTTCATTGAGTACTTGTTTTATAATATAAAACATATTTCTTTCCAACACTTCATATAATCATATCATGTATTCCATCCCAAATATATAGCAGGGCTAAGCTTACTAAAACTACAATGTTTCCACTAAGGAAGATATAAGGGTTTCCTATTAGGATTTAGCATAGCATAAAATATAGTAGTCCTTATCATGCATGTTACAAAAATCCACTAAGTGTAATGAAAATAGTAGGACATGGATGATAGTGTCACTTGCCTTTTCAGTAGAGAATGTTGATTCACATCTTGATCCTGCAAATATCAAACTCTTCTAACTTCACTACAATTCAATCAAGCAAACACAAATTCAATTAGCATTCAAACAATTTACCACACATAAAATAACAAGAACAAGGTCATGCATGCAAGCATGCAAAAGATAGTTTTATTTGCAAAAGTGGTTTCTGATAGGCTCTAAACATTTTAAAGCTCAAAGTGGTCATTTACTAAAGTGGTAAAACTATTTTCAAAGGGTTTTATCTCATAAACAAATTTTATACCAAAGTGATATTTTATGTTTGTTAGAAATGTCTTTTGCAAGGCAATAACTTTATAGGGTTCATAAAAAATGTTTTTAAGTCACTAACTTGGTGTTTAGGGTAAGAAGGTTTGAATCAAAACATTTCCCAAAGGCTTTACTAAAAAAATCAATTCTAAACCAAAAACAATATTTTTATTTGACTAGGAATGAGCTAATTCAAATATTTATCCCTTAACTTCACAAAATACATTTTTAAATCCATAAGTTGGTTCCTAGGGTCAGTAGGTTCACAACAATCCTTTTTGCAAAGATTTCATCTCAAAAATATATCTAGAACAATTTTTATATTCAAAAATAAGCCTACACATGTTTCTGCAAATTCAACCAATTTTCCAGAAGAAAAACATTAAACAAAGTGCATGGTTGCAAAGTACTTGTTCTGCTGAATCCATTGATATAAAATTTACAAAATTTGGACGTGTAAAACTAAAGTTATGAATTTTACAAGTTTGCAATTCTAATAGAACATGTTTCTATTTTAAATCCTGAGTCTGTCCACGTGGCTCATTCCTATTGGTCAGTACCACTTCGTGTGAATCAGCCTCTGCGAGTCATTGGATCTAATTAAGATTGTGCGGCACTGATCAACTCGTACCCCTTCGTCGAGATCTAATCTTAGCCAGACGATCGAGATCCAACGGGCACAGTGCTTTGGACCAAGGACTGGCGGCGGCTGGCGGCGGCGCACGCTCGGGCAGTGCCATCACGACGACTACAGGAAGCAAGGGAAGGAGGGGAGGGGTTTACCAGAATCGCCGTGCCTCACTGATGCTCGACGTGTTCAAGAGGAGGCAGGGGGCGCACGGGGACGATCACAATTGCTCGCCGGAGTTGCTCTCTGCGTCGGGTTCCTCTGGTCGTTGACGGGGCTGAGGTTACAGGTCATGCCGAGGAAAACGAAGTGTATGGTTAGACGCGGGCGAGCGTGGGGAGTACAGGAGCATCATCGGGAGGGTTTGGGGTGGTCTGCGCTTACCAGGGAAGCTCGCCGGAAGAATGGCAGACGACGGTGGCGCTCAGGTGATGACAAAGCCGAGGCTACGGTGCTCGCGCGGTCTAACTAGCGGCACTGGGAGATGCGCCAGGAGGTGGGGAGCAAGTCTGCATGCAGCGGGAGGCGAGGCGCGGCAAGGCATGGCCGGAATCGGTTGGGGAAGCTCGTCGCAGTAGTGGCGTTGCCGGCAGAAATCCAGGCATCCTGGGGGCAGAGAAGGTAGGGTGAGCGAGGGGAATGAGAGAGGAGAGGCAGGCGCTTAAGTACGCGTGGTCAGGGGCGAGATTAACGCATGCAATAACTCGAATTCATCGCCGCAATCAAGGGCAGCAACGACGAGAGGGACGTGGTCGCGAGATTGATGACGCTGCGCTGGCGGTGGGGCCGTGCTGTCTGTGAGGGAGAGAGAGGGAGATGGGGTCCACTTGTCTGTGACTCAGCGGGTGCATTACTCAGTGAAAAACGGTTCACTTCGAGGTGAGTTAGTTGGGCTGGACTGGGCTTAGTTGGGCCAGATGGGTTGGGTCTGCTTTGTTTCATTTTTTTATACTGAAGGCTTTTTCTTTTTCTATTTGGAATTTCTGTTTTGATTTTATTTCAAATGATTCAAACTCCAAATCAAATCAAACCACCACCAAACTTTGTGTTGATTTTAATTCTGTTTAACAACATAATCCAAAGTCCAAAACAAAATAATTCTTTTATTCTTTTAAGATCCATTA